>QXTE01000257.1:486446-511216 GCA_003942145.1 Platysternon megacephalum
AGTGCAGTGGGTAGTGGGAGTCCGCAGGGCTGGACTGTGATGGGGCAGGAGTGGAATGCCGCGGGTACAGCCTGGAACCAGAGGTTGATAAGTGTGTTGGCGGTGTCTGGGGGGGCGCATGGAAAAGAGTTTTGCGATAGTGGTTGCAGTGGAGGGCGGGCGTGGAGCTGCTCAGTTTGCAGTGCTCGTAAGCGCCTGGAGCATGTCTGCTTGGTGCTCCATAACGTTTAAGAGCCGCTCCGTGGCTTTGTTCTGGCGCTCCGCGTTCTCCTTTTGGTCCCTCTTCTCGCTGTCCCACCACTCCTTCAATTCTTGTGTTTTGGTTGCGGAGTGAATCATGACCTCATGCAGAAAGTCCTCTTTAGTTCTTTGTGGCCACTTTCTAATTCTGCGCAGCCATTCAGCCGGTGATAACAAAGAGGGAGGCTGGGCCCCCAAAGTCATATCTGTGAAGCCAAAATGCAGCATTTTACAGAAACAGTATTGTTTGCAACACAGAGACCACTGATTCAGTGATTTAAACCACAGCCACTATTCACATACCTATCACTAATTGGCTGACCCCAGGCAAGCACGCATAGAATCATAGAATATTAGGGTTGGAAGAGACCTCAGGAGGTCATCTAGTCAAACCCCCTGCTCAAAGCAGGACCAACACAAACTAAATCATCCCAGCCAGGGCTTTGTCAAGCCGGGCCTTAAAAACGGCTAAGGATGGAGATTCCACCATCTCCCTAGGTAACCCATTCCCGTGCTTCACCACCCTCCTAGTGAAATAGTGTTTCCTAATATCCAACCGAAACCTCCCCCACTGCAACTTGAGACCATTGCTCCTTGTTCTGTCATCTGCCACCACTCAGAACAGTCTAGATCCATCCTTTTGGGAACCCCCCTTCCGGTAGTTCAAGGCTGCTATCAACTCCCCCCTCACTCTTCTCTTCTGCAGACTAAATAAGCCCAGTTGGCTCGGCCTCTCCTGATAAGTCAGGTGCTCCAGCCCCTTAATCATTTTCATTGCCCTCTCTCCAGATTGTCCACATCCCTTCTGTAGTGGGTGGGGGACCAAAACTGGACACAATCCTCCAGGTGTGGCCTCACCAGTGCCGAATAAAGGGGAATAATCACTTCGCTCAACCTGCTGGCAATGCTCCTACTAATACAGCTCAATATGCCGTTGGCCTTCTTGGCAACAAAGGCACACTGTTGACTCATATCCAGCTTCTCGTCCACTGTAATCCCCAGGTCCTTTTCTGCAGAACTGCTGCTTAGCCAGTCGGCCCCCAGCCTGTAGCGGTGCATGGGATTCTTCCCTCCTAAGTGCAGAGTACATGAGCCACAAAACCCCCAAAATGGTGAGTAACTGCAGGGGAAATCAGTGTTCCAGGACCATACTGTACACTGGGCACGTGGCTCTTGGGGAAAGCCAGCACTGTAGGGAGGGCCTTATAGTCATTAGTGTCCCCACATTTTCCACAGGCTGTGTTCATTATGGAAGATATCTCACTGCTGCGGGTGAGCAGGGAATCAAGGAAGGGTCTTCTCCAAGCCTGCGGATTCTGCCTTGGCCCTTATGCAGCTCACCTGTGTGAAGCAATGGTCCCCGCCCCCCCAGTGACAGCAGAGCGGTGCGGGAAATTTACCCTTAATGGGGCAAGAAACAAAGCAGCTCTGCCAAAGAACCTGCGGCAGCGGATTGCGCAGTATCTCCATGAGAGTTTCCCGGAGANCCGCTTCACCAAGCTCTGACAACTGTGCCTTGCTAGCCTCCTCTGGGGTAGAGAAGAGCTCCTGGCTGCATGCATCTCTGACCTCCGAGTCATCCTCTGCCTCTGGGTCCCCCTCCACATCCTCATCCTCGTCCAAGATTTCCTCCTCCTGGCTCAGTCCACTCTCGACTGGCNCGTTTGCGCTTCACCAAGCGCTGACAGCTGTGCCTTGCTAGCCTCCTCTGGGGTACAGAAGAGCTCCTGGCTGCATGCATCTCTGACCTCAGAGTCATCCTCTGCCTCTGGGTCCCCCTCCACATCCTCATCCTCGTCCAAGATTTCCTCCTCCTGGCTCAGTCCACTCTCGACTGGCACACGAGCCACCGAAGTATCCACAGTGGCCTTCACAATGGAGGTGCAGTCACCACCGAGTATCACGTCCAGCTCTTTGTAGAACCAGCAGCTCGTGGGCACAGCACCGGAATGGCGGTTTGCTTCCCGCACCTTGTGGTAGGCGTTCTGCAGCTCTGTCACTTTGACCCTGCACTGCTGTGTGTCCCGGTCATGGCCCCTTTCTGTCATGCATCGTGAAATCTGCCTGTATGTATCATAATTCCGACAGCTGGAGCGCAGNGCAGTGGCCTTCACAATGGAGGTGCAGTCACCACCGAGTATCGTATCCAGCTCTTTGTAGAACTGGCAGCTCATGGGCGCAGCACCGGAGCGGCAGTTTGCCTCCTGTGTCTTGTGGTAGGCGTTCTGCAGCTCTGTCACTTTGACTCTGCACTGCAATGTGTCCTGGTCATGGCCCTTTTCTGTCATGCATCGTGAAATCTGCCTGTATGTATCATAATTCCGACAGCTGGAGCGCAGCTGGGACTGGACAGCCTCCTCTCCCCAAATGCTGATCAGGTCCAGCAGCTCAGTGATACCAGTCAGCTCTGTGTTCTTGGGGAACCAGGATGCGGTATCCAGCCTGTCTGACTCATGAAGGACACCCCCTCCCCCCAGCCTCTGCTTGAACCAAAACCAATCAGAGAGAAGACTTGCAGAGAGCAGTGAAGGGGGGTGGGAGACACACCTAGACCCCTCCTGACAAGGGTGATAGGATTAAGGCAACTCCCCTAGCCTCATCTGCATCACAGATGGGTCAGGGAGGCATCCCCATTAGCATACAGAATGGAGAACAGAGATTCCAAGGCAAGAACCGCACTGAACTCTGGGACCAGAAAAGCAGGGAAGCACTGCATCCTGGGGGATCTCTGCTCCAGATGTTAATGAACCTACGCCTGCACATACCCAGGTCAGCAGTTATCAGACCAATTCTAGTCATAAATCCTTGACTGATATCCAAAATACTGAAGCTGCCTAATTGCATTGTGAGCTCCCTTGAAGGAACACCACCAGTAGACAAGAGTGATCAGCTCCTATTGTCTAGCCTAAAGAAAACCCTTGAGTCATCAGTTTACCCATAAAAAAAATCTAGTGTTCTCCCTTGAACCATTGTTGTTTCCCTACAAAAAACCCTACCCACACTCCAGTAAGTGTTCTGATGCATGGATCCAAACTCTGCATCAGTTCCTCTGGGACTTCATCTTCTCCTGACTGATCGTGCTGGGGGCTCTGCCTGTCTCCAGCACTCAGGACCCTGAGCTACCACCATCACCTGGGAACCCCGACCAGCTCAAGCTTCATGGAGTGGTGAGATCCCTCCCTCCCTCTCTCTGTTTTCTTTTTTACCTCAGGTATAACTTTCTAACCCTGACTTGTTTGATCAGGTATAGTTTTCTATATATGACTTTTGTAACCTTTAATAATGTAACTGTTATGTTGGTTTAGGCTCTCCTTGTGTGGTTATCACTATTATTCAATAAAGAACTCTTATGGTTAAGCTGGTTGCTTCTCTCTCTCTCTGTGAACTTTATTCTTTTGTGTTTTTAGCTTCCCCATTTACTCTGCAGCAACGCTTCTCTTACCTAAGCTAAAGATCCCTGCAGCGCCCAAAATACTGTGGGGTTTGCTCATCAAGTGGGTACTACCAGTACAATTGTGATGTGAAAGTGGGGATAGGGACGTGCTGAACCTGTGACATACAAGGGTGGCAGCTTGAAAGTGCTGCTTGACCCAGTCCCCTGAGTCCAGGGGCATATAAGGGTGGCAGCCTGGAAGTGCTGTTCGACCCAGCCTGCTCAGGCGCACTCTATTCCGGTGCGGTATCCATGGCATATAAGGGGCCAGCTTGAAAGTGCTGATTGACCCGAACCACGTAGAGGGGTGTGTGTGTGTGGGGGGGGGTGTTTCTGGAGGAACCCAGCCCTGGGGAACCTAGGTCCTGCAGAATAGCTCCATTGGGAGGGGACGTGCGGAAGGGAGAAGTAGAGCTCCATATGAAAACACAAGTGACACAAGCAGAACATTAATAGAATTACAGACCCCGCCCAGAAGATTGACCCTAATAAATGAGCATACCCCAAAGTAACGGGCATCTCTGGTAACATCGGCATTGCTCCAAGCGGGGGATTGCGTGGAGCAGGCCTGGTCACCTGGAAAGATGCGCTGAGACCACTGCACACGTCACCAAGCAAACAGGAAGGGGACTTTCACAATTCCCAAGTAATTTAAGGGGTGGGATGATGGTGGGTCACCTGAGGGCAGGGCAGTAGAGTTCAAACCGATGACCAGAGAGGTGAGAACAGGCATTGTGGGACACCTCCCGGAGGCCAATCGCAGCGCTGTAATCGACCAGGGTGTCTACACTGGCACCGCAGTGCTGTAGCCCTGGCGCAGAAAGCTCCACGCCTCTCGCTGGGTGGTTTTATTACAGCGCTGTTTCTGCGCACTAAGTGGCTTGGCAGTGTGTACACCTCAGGAGTTACACTGCAGAAAGCTGCTTTACTGCGCAGAAACTTGCCAGTGTAGACAAGACCAAAAAGGTCACTTCTTGGGAGTGTTTGCACCATCAGTTAGATCAGGGGCTGCCCAGGAGGTGCTGCAATATCCCAGCATGAGGTAATCTGTATTCTTGCTTTGGGCGACATGTGCAGGCAGCAGCTGCACCCAGGACTGATTGGGTCAGGAAGATACTTTAGTGGTGATCGGCAAGCAGGTTCTAGAAAGAATTGCAACACAACTAACTAAGATTTAACTGCCTCTCCAGTCAACTAAACCGAATTTGTGAGCCAATTTGTAATAGCGCTGTCTGAGAGATCCAGCCCTGATTGGTCTCAATCATGCCCCAGGTAGTTTTGGAAACAGAAGATCTGTTGGGCCGCTCATGCTGTTGGTTCCAGAATTTATATTTTTCCACAGTCAGCAACAGTATTGAGAGGAGAGGGCTCAGGCCTCTGGAACCAGGGCTGTCAGAGCAGGAATTCAATGAACTCCAGGTGTGTGTGAAGAGGTGTCCTGGGATAGGGGCTGGCCAGGTCACAGCCCCACACGGAAAAAGGATCCTCTGCAAACCCTGAGGGTCTGGCTGTGCTGGTTCAGACTGGCTGGGCACACGCACTGAACTGCCAGGACTGGTCACAGAGGACGAGAGCTAGCGATTAGGAGACGCTGTATCAGCTAGAGGGGCCCCATCATATCATTCTGTAGTCAGGGGCGGCGAGTTATATGGGCCTGTGGTGCCCGTGCTCCAGGAATATTCAGGGACCAGGGGCCCGGCTCCACCAATGTTTGGGGCTGCCCCTGCTCACCTCCCCGGAAGCGCCTCCCGGCCCCACCTGCTGCCCCCGGGCGATTTAAAAAGGCCTGGGGGCTCCCAGCTGCCACCGCCACCACCAGCAGCGCAGCGAGACTAAGGCGGGTTCCTGCCCGGCCTCGCTCCGCACCACTCCCAGAAGCGGCCGGAATGGCCCTAACACCCTGGGGGGTGGCTCTGCGCGTTGCCCCGACCCCAAGTGCCGATCCGCAGCTCCCATTGGCCAGGAACTGCTGCCAATGGGAGCTGCGGGGGCAATGCCTGCAGGCAGTGATGTGTGGAGACCCCCTGGCCCCCCCCCGCCTAGGAGCCACTGCCAGAGGGGTGTGTGGGTCACTTTCGGGAGCTGCCCAAGGTAAGCGCTGCACCCCTCCCCCTCTCCCACATCCCAACCCCCTGCCCCAGCCCAGAGCCCGCACCCTGCACCCAAACTCCCTCTCAGAGCCCGACCCTGCACCCCCTCCCACACCCAAACTCCCTCCCAGAGCCTGCACCCTGCACCCCCTCCCACACCCAAACCCCCTCCCAGAGCCCGCACCTTGCACCCCCTCCCACACCCAAACCCCCTCCCAGAGCCTGACCCCTCCCAGAGCCTGTCGAGGCGCTCCCGCACCCAAACTCCTTCCCAGAGCCTGCACCCTGCACCCCCTCCCACACCCAAACTCCTTCCCAGAGCCCAACCCCTCATCACCTCCCGCACCCAAACTCCCTCCCAGAGCCTGACCCCTCATCACCTCCCACATCCAAACTCCTTCCCAGAGCCTACACCCTGCACCCCCTCCCACACCCAAACTCCCTCCCAGAGCCTGCACCCTGCACCCCCTCCCACACCCAAACCCCCTCCCAGAGCCTGCACCCTGCACCCCCTCCCACACCCAAACTCCCTCCCAGAGCCTGCACCCTGCACCCCCTCCCGCACCCAAACTCCCTCCCAGAACCTTAGGCAGGTGTGGGGGTGTGTGACTTGGACCTGTTCTGGGCACCACCAAAAATAGAAACCTGCCGCCCCTGTCTGTAGTCAGACGTACAGAGCCTCTCTTCCCAGCAGGGAGCCTTTCTCCAGAGCCTTTAGTTTCCAAAATACACGCACTCATAGCCAGCAAATACAAGCAGCTGGGAAGCTAAGACCACTGCCTGTCATGTTGACCCGTATCCTCATTGTTTTGTGTACTCCGCTCTCTGGCTGGTTGTAGCCACCTGTCTTTGTTGTCGGTGTTGTTTGTTTGTTTGCTTGTTTTGTTTCAGACAGATTGTGAACTCTGTGGAGCAGGGGCCATCTCTGTGCTCTGTGTTGGGGCAGCACCCAACAGCTGGCAGGCACCACACACACAGAACGAGGCCACGAGCCACAAGAGGCAGTGATTCTGTATCACTCAGAGACCGGGGGGGCGGGGGGGGGGTGTTCCACAGACACTACTCAGATCCCAGCACGATCCCCTGGCCAAATTCCAACCACCTCTTCCAAACCCCTGAGATGCTAGAGCTGTTTAAAAACAAGTCAGACTAAAGGTTTGTATCTAGCCAGCACCACCATCTCAAGGCTGGCCAAAGCCATTGGAGTGACCAGTGTCTGAAAGCATTCAAACAGCCCGCGTTTTAGCCCAGCAGGTTAACGCTTGCCTGTGTTATCAGCAACTGAAAACAGGAGATTAGAATGGGAAGTATCAGGCAGCCTTACTGACCCTGCTCCTTCGGCCATTCCAGCTGTCTGATGGGTTGTGTGAATGAGCTGGAGGGGTCAAGTCCCATTCTTAGGGGCAGGTATCCCAGGACAAGGCCACCAGCAGAGCCCACACCCTCCCTGGCTTCTCAGCAGAGAGGCCAGAGACTGGGGCTGAGATCCTGGCTCCATTGAAGTTCATGGGAAGGTTGCCACTGACTTCAACAAGGCCATAGACACTGAAGTACTTTCTCCTCAGCCAGACAGGATTGGGTACATCAGTGCAGAGGAGTTTGCATTGCCACTGTAATATACTGAGGTAAGAGTTTCAGTCTCCAGAGCTCTGAGCAAGGCGCCCTTCAGATATTACAGTCACACTTCACCATGGGCAGCATGTAAAGCCGAGGGCTCCCAGACTGCTGTGTGCACTGGCTGATTTCACTCTTAGCCCGGAGGTGTTGGTGGCTCCAATTTTACCATCAGCAGCATTGACATGTTTCATTACCATTCTCAAGAAACCCCACAGGTTCACACCAAGCATCACGCTGCATCTAACCGGCATCTAGGAACATTGGATCCCTCCTGCCCCAGCCCCCGCAACGAGCTTGGGGGTCCCAGCGTATTGTCTTCCATGCACACTTGTCCAGTTTGCAAGCAAAACTATCAATGGACAATGTGACGTGGCTCAACCTATAGGGAACACAAGCCCAGAGCTGTGCAGTTAGGTGGGGGAGGGCTGAGCTGGCATAAGGTCTGCATGAAACCCCTCTGGGCACTGGAGTTCCATCAACTGAGGGCAAAGCTGCCATCCCGAGAGCGCTTAGTAGACAAACAGCCACACGCCCCAGACAGCTTTGCAGTCCAGAATGTCCCTTCTTCGCCCTGGCTCTGTCAAATCTGCATTATTTGGTCTCCCGCTTGGCTGAGTTAGCGGCTCCCCCCAATCAGACCAAAGAGAAGACGATGTTTGCCTCACATGCCGCCATCAGTATCCGAGAAACGCCTCGTTCTCAGACAGCGCCTCCTCGCTCCAGTTTTTACTGCAAAACTTTTTTTTAAGAGGAAAGAGAAAGGAAGAATGGGACAATCACAAAAGGGCGCTGTCTCTTTAAACCAGCCTGCCTAGCAGCTGTCGAGGGGGGGGGGGTCACGCCACAGACGGGTCCCAGCCTGCCTAGCAGCTGTCGGGGGGTGAGGGGGTCACGCCACAGACGGGTCCCAGCCTGCCTAGCAGCTGTCGGGGGGGGAGGGGGTCACGCCACAGACGGGTCCCAGCCTGCCTAGCAGCTGTCGGGGGGGGGGGTCACGCCACAGACGGGTCCCAGCCCAACCAACCCAATAAACAACAAGTCAGGAAATAGTTTCTGTGGAGATGCCAAGGAAACAAAAATCAAGTCATCTAGGTCCTAAGCACCCTCAGCTCAGTGGGAATTATGGGTGCTCAATGCCTTTGAAAATCAGGCTCAAGGTATCTCCAATTCAGCACCCAGGAACCAAGGGACCCCAAATCATCAGCCCTTTCCCAAACTCTGTCTGCCAGCACCTGGCAGGATCGGGCCTATGCAACCAGACAGCACAAAATGCTGGGGAAGAAACCTGAGACCGGATTGTGTTGGGTCCAGTCGTACACGGCGCTAAGCCTCTTCCAGCCCCCTTGCAGTGGGAACTGGAGACACAACCCCTCTGCACCCCCTTGCCCCGAACACCATTCATTTTGAAATCTATGGAACCAACAGGGCACCTGCTTAGTAATAATTAACCAGGAATCCAGTCAGAGGCATGGATGCAGCAAACCAGCTCCATACTGTTCAGGTCTAGCAGCCCCGTGCTGGGTATTTTCCACCAGCAACAAAGAGGTTTCCTAACACACGGAGAACAGCCAGAAGGGAGAAGCCTCGTCATGGCATTAACTAGCACAGCCTGCACAGCTCTTGTCAACATGAACTTTAGCACTGACAACCACCCAGACTAACTAGAGAAATCTAATCAGAGCACTTTCCACTTCCCTGCTTGGTCTCTCTAGCGTGACATCTGCCCCGCAGTTCCGACCCAGGGATGTCATGCATTAGCACAGGCCCCACAAGGGGATGCAGAGAAAGAAAAGAAAAATGGCATGAACACTTTCAGCGCTAGGATTTTGCAATCATTTCCCGATTTAGCTGCCCAGAGCCTTAGACCAAGGCAGCCCGGCAAAGCAATCAGGAGTCCCTCTACTTCCACTTCCGGAGACAGTAAAGCCACCGTGTGGGGTGGGGAGGGGACAAGTAACTCTCTCTCTCTCTCTGCTCCCAGGAGATTCCATTTGGATAATTTAATCCCCTGGGCACTGAAATTAACCTTCACTTTACATTAACTTCTACAGTGACCTGCACATTCCACTCATTACTGTGCAGGTTAATGAGTTTCCTTTCAGATTTATTAAAAAGTGTTTATTTACATAGTTTGCATGGTAAATTCTGCAGTTCCCCAGCAGTAGGTAATTCCTTGTTTGGTTGGAATATGTAAGTCTAACCACAACTGAGTTAGGATGGTTACTCCATGTGCAAGGATACTGCAGGCTAAAATAAGCTTTTGAAGTTAGCCATGACTAGAAACAAAATCTGGCTACATTCATTGATCGATTGAGTGGACAAACCATCTGGTGTTCCAACAGAAAAGGGATTTCTAGCTGCAGAGAGGGTCCTCGGTTCTTCTGTAAGGGAAGAAAGAGCTTTCCAGAATGACTGAATTATGCCACCTATGCTAGATTCACAAAAACTGCTGCAGCCGCAGCGGGACATCATGCCCAAAGCTGGGCTACACACGAAACCCTCTGCTCTCCTCCAGTGCACATACAGAGAACGTGTCAGGTCCCCAGCTCCCCACTCACAGTTCCAACACTGAGGGAATCGAATATCCCAAAGGGTGTGTCTGTCTACACAGCGGCTGGGAGGTGTGATCTCTGGCCAGGTGGACAGACACGACCAGCACCTAGGAATAGCTACTCGGGCTAGCCGCCTGCATACGTACTCCAGGGGTCTGGTGGGATGGTATTTGGGTGGCAGGGACTTGTCCTCTTCATCATTTACCACTACCCCAACCTTTTTGCCATCTGCAAATTTTATCAGTGATGATTTTATGTTTTCTTCCAAGTCATTGATAAAAATGTTCAATAGCATAGGGCCAAGAACTGATGGGACCCTGCAGGACCCCACTAAAAACACACCCACTCGTAAATGGGGAATCACCTCCCACTTAAATTACATTTTCATATATATCAGTTAGCCAGTTTCAATCCACTTAACATGTGCCATGTTGATTTGATATCATTCTAGTTTCTAATCAAATCAAATTAAATCTGTAAGTAAAGGCATTCAGCATGGAACAGCAACACTGGGCCAAGCTCACTGCTGGTGTAACCCCCTGAGCATAGTTGGGGGGGGGGGGCTCTGCACTGCTACCAGCATGATGCCCTCAGCTGACACAGCAAACACTCAACATCAGCCACAGGCAGGAGGCAGCTGCGAGATGCCAGGTTAGCTTGACTCAAAGGAGCCGTTCAACCCACTGCAGCCTAGAGTCCATGCTGTGCCCTCTGCTGGTGCAGGCCTGGGCACAGGTCCGTCACGCAGGGAGGTGGAAGTGGGCACGGCCAGGGGCACGCTGGGTCCCTCCTCTCAGCCACTGCACCAGTGGGGCTCCCCCAGCCTTGGTGGGAAATAGTTCCTGACAGGAGCTCTGATGAAGGGCAGCATCACTGACCCGTTCCCGCTATCAGGGAAGGGTGAGTTACATCACAACTGGCACCAGGGGTCAGGGGTGGGAGTTGTATGGGCCCGTGGTGCCCAGGCTCCAGCAATATTCAGGGCCTGGGGGCCCAGCTCCACCAATGTTCGGGGCCGGGTCTCTCCCCCGGCCCCACCTGCTGCCCCCACGCGCCTCCTCCAGTGTCCCCCGGCCCCAGTAGCGGCGCCAGCTTTGCCGGCGCCCTAAGCAGTGGAAGGTCCCGCCCCCGAAATCCCGTCCCCAACAGCGGCGGCAGAAGGTCCCGCCCCCAAATTTCTACGGGCGGCCGGGGCACAGGCGCCCCCAAAATAGCAGCGCCCTAGGCGACCGCCTAGGTCACCTAATGGGTTGCGCCGGCCCTGCCCAGCCCTCACTTGCTGCCCCCAGCCTGCAGCTCCACCTGACTCTGCTCTGCCCACTCCCGACATCAACTGCTGCCGCAGGGTCCTAGTGCCCCACCAACCACTAGTGCAGGGGGTCTCAAACTGGGGGTCGGGACCCCTCAGGGGGTCACGAGGTTACTACATGGGGGGTTGTGAGCTGTCAGCCCCCACCCCAAACCCCGCTTTGCCTCCAGCATTTATCATGGTATTAAATATATTAAAAAGTGTTTTTAATTTATAAGGAGGGTCGCACTCAGAAACTTGCTGTGTGAAAGGGGTCACCAGCACAAAAGTCTGAGATTCGCTGCCCTGCCCCTGTCCTTCTGCCTCGGACCCTTCCCTTTTCCGGCGGGACCCTCCACCAGCACAGGGGATCCCCCCACCCGCGCTCCTGCCCCACGCTGCGCATGGGGCAGCCCCATCCCCCACCCCAGTGAGGCTACAGCGAGGGGCAGCAGCAGGGGAAGAGGTGCATGTGTGATGGCAGCACCCCCCCCCCCGGCACCCACCACAGGGGAGGCGAGGGGGCTTCTTGGACCTGAGAGGGGCCCTAGGAGCACATGTGGGGTGAGTGTGCTGCCGGGGGGGCCTCCCCCAGAGGTCACTGCTACCAGCGGGTAGAGGGCTGGGGGGAGTCCTCCTCTCTGGCCCCAGCCCCAGGGCAGCCTGTCTGCACCCCAAACTCATCCCCAGCCCTGCCCCACCCCAAAGCCCGCACCCCCAGCCAGATTCCTCCCCCCCCACACCCCAACCCTCTGCCCTAGCCCTGAGCCTCTCCAACACCCCCAAACCCCTCATCCCGAGCCAGAGCCCTCACCCCCCCCACCCCAACCCTCTGCCCTAGCCTTGCACCACCTCCCATTCCCAAACTCCCTCCCAGAGCCTGCACCCCTCCTGCACCCTAATCCCCAGCCCAGGGCCTGCACCCCAGACCTCCTCCCCCCCACCCAAACTCCCTCCCAGAGCCTTAGGCAGGTGGGGGGAAGAGTTTGCAGGGGCAGAGTTGGGGGGGGGGTTCTGGGTACCACCAAAATGTCTACAAGCCTGTCACCCCTGCCAGGGGTGGCTCTGGCCCCGCCTGGTCGTTTAGAATCACAGCCACTGTCCTCTGGGGCAGGATCTGGACAAGACTCCAGGGTCAGTGGCACAAGGCATCTCCAGCTGCATCTCTCTTCAGCCGTGCAACACAAATCCCCTTTCTTTCAGAACAAGTGAGCGCTGGTGCCACAGCTCTGTCCCATCGCAGACCAGACCATGGAGAATGTATGCGTCCACGATGGACCCCAAATCCAAATGCCAACAATGGTGCCCACAGCAGCATCCACCCAGTGTGGCACAGCGGCAGTCTGCATGCTGGCCAGATTCCACCAGCTGCTGTCTCACATCACACCCTGGACAAACCCATAGGGCATCTTCACAGCAGCCCCTAACACCTGCAAAGTCTCAGCCCCTGAATGCTGCTGACTCTGGGGATGGGATTTAAACCAGCACTGATTCCGGGCTTGCTGCTGCCCACTAACAAAACGTGCAACCCTAACTTGCCTTCTCCTGGGTCCCGGGCAGAGCCAGTTCCATTCACCCCCAGCCCCAGCTATAACATGGCAGGGCCTCGGCACCTTCCCAGCAAGGCCATTCAGCTCCCAGCTGCTGCCATTCTACACTGATCACTCCTTCCACCCTTAACTGGGGGGGTTACAACAAATCTCCTTAAAAAATCAGCAGCACCAGTCCAGCCAATCCCCAGGGTGGGAGATGCAATAACCGGCACCAGTTACCTCCTAAATGAACAGGATCTAGCAGGCGAAATTCAATGGCAGCGCTTGGTGCTCACCTGCAAGCAGCAGACTCCGGACAGCTCAGAGCCTCTGTGAACTTGCCTGGGAATGTTTGGAAAGAAATTGACCAGTCTTAAAGGTACAGGCCCCCTTTCCCTATCAAATGACGAAGAAGAGCTGTTTGCACGCCTGTGCACAACTCTCTTTGGATAAAGGCACCCGGCGTCCCCTCTGGGCTGGGCAGGGGAGACAGAGTTGAACGGTTTTGAGTTTAATGACTCAGTCCGGCTCCTAAGGGGGGGGAAATCCTATACTTTGCCACAGGCTTAGGAGCTCTAGCGGGGGAATGCCAGGGAGTGACAAATCCATGGTCGTGCTGTGGAGGCTGCATGTATCCAGCTATCGCCCAAGGGCTTGCTGAGGCCCCTGAACTAACCCAGTGTGGAAAAAGCTGCCCAAAGAAACTTGCATGGCAGATACATCTAGCTACCGAGAGCCTAAGCCAGGGGAGTCCAAATCAGGACCACCAGAGCCTTTTTAGTGGACAGCTGGGCATGCCAGGACTCGGAGCATCAGCCCCGCTGGGACTCAGGGTTCAGCCCCATGGCAGGCATACTGGGACTGAAGCCCCTTGCTCCCTTACCCGCAGGGCTAAACCCGCGAGTCCCAGCACGCCTCCCAATTAAGGATGGGGTCTAAATTAGCTGTTCCCGCTCAAGAAAGAGGTTTTGGAGCATGGTGGCGACTTCTCTGAAAACATCCGCTCGATGGGCAGCGGCAGTGGAAACAGCTCAGAGAAGCATTAGGAGAAGGATAGAGAATAAAGGAGAAACGAACAGAACGCCACTATATCAACCCCATAAGCCGGTTCCCAAAAGAAGGAGATGAGTTCGTGGAGGATCGGTCCCTCAACGGCTGTTAGCGAAGACGGTCAGGGGTGGGAGCCCATGCTCTGCGGGTCCCGAAACCTCCAGGTGCCAGAAGGCGGGGGAGGGGAGCGACTCAGTCAAAACTGCCCTCTTCTCTTTGTCCCCTCGTGGGTCTCTGGCACGGGACACTGTGAGAAGAGAGGCTCTTGCAGCTGATGGAGCACTGGTCTGACCCACTTTGGCCACTCTCTGGAGGGGCCAGTGGCAGGGGTAGCCAGGTGGGCTGTTTCTGCCTTCAGGCAGGTGATGTGACACGCTGTCCTGCAGCTGAACTGAAGTGTGCTCTGAGGTGGCAGAAAGCATGGAGCTAGCAGGGGCAGGGGCTTTCATGAGGAGCCTTTTTAGCACAGCTGGCACAGTGTCAGTCTCATAATCTGGAGGGCCTGAGTTTGATCCTCAGAGAAGGCAGGCTGAGCCTTTTGCCATGGCCCTTGGCCCTTCTGGCTGCCCATCCCCTGCGGTCAGCTGTACTGCAGAGGTGCCTGTGCTGCGCTTTACCGCATGGCGGGCAGGGCGGGTCCCACATGTTCGAGCAGCAAGTGCCAAGAGCATATCTGTGGCTGGTCTAGTTGTCTGGATTCAGCATGTTCACCACTGCAGCCCAGGTTCAATTCCCAGTCAGGGAACCTTTACCCCTTTGGCAGCCTAGAGCCTGTTTTCATGCGCTGCCCAGGCCTTTCAATTTAGTGTATTCTAAAGTCTTTTCTCCTTTTCAAGTGTCTCTTTCTTTTCTCCTTTGTTCACCTTCCCCCATCCTTCCTTTCAAACTCCAATGTCCTCCACGGCCTGCTCTCAAAGGGCCTTTGACCTGTCCTCGGGCCGCTCCTGGCACCGCGGCCGTCTCACGCGTGGCCCTGTGAGGTGGCAGAGAACAGGGAGCTGGCAGTGGCAGGAGCTTTTGCAAGGCACCTTCTTAGCACATCCGGCAGCGTATCAGTCTCATAATCCGATGATCCCAAGCTCAATCCTCAGAGAAGGTGGGCGGAGGCCGTGGCTCTGCCCCCATCTGACTGACTGTCCCCTGTGGTTACTTGGGGTGCAGAGGTTCATTGGTGGTGCTTGGAGGTGGGCCTGGCCCACACGGAGGAGTAGAAGCTGCCCAAAGCCTTGCTGGGATTTATCCCGGATGGACTAGGGGTCAGGTTTTCACTACTGGGGCCTGGGTTCAAGCCCCAGTCAGGGAAGCCTGACCCCTTTGGAAGGCTGGTTGCCAAAGGCTGCTTTCTGCCTGTGGCCAGTAGGTACCACTTCATTGTCTCCCCTTTTCAAGTGTCTTTTTCGTTTCTCCTTCATTCTCCTTCCCTCATCCTTCCTTTCAAACGCCATCCTCCAGGGCCCACTTAGCCCTGACTTGTCCTCTTGCCTACCTGGGCACAGAGGGAGCCCCTCGCTCCCTCCTCCCTGGTGCTTTAGTGGTCAGGTTTCTGCGCTCTCACTGCCACGGCTGGGTTCTGCAAGATCTGGACCCCAATTTGATTTCCTATCACCGTGTAATCCACCAAACCGCACTTTGCGCGAAGCTTCATGATGCAATGTTAATGGTGATTAAACCTGTCAACTTCCATCAGTTCAAGCCATCACTGCAACACAGAGAGTTCAAAAGCTTTCTTTCAGAAATATCTGCCACTTACAATGGCTGTTGGTTCATAATGACATCGCTGGCTGAGCACAGGCAAGTACTAAGAAGGCTGTGGGAAATTCAAGTTCATATGAAGAATATCTACATAACATTCCATGGGAAAAGGCAGAAGAGTTGCATGCATTTTTGAGAGGTTCACAAGTATGAGCATCCTGGACTTCTTTGTTGATTTAATAGAACTAGATAAATTCATGGAGGATAGGTCCCTCAATGGCTATTAGCCAAGATAGGTAGGAATGGTGTCCCTAGCCTCTGTTTGACTGAAGTTGGGAATGGGTGACAGGGGATGGATCACTTGGTGATTACCTGTTCTGTTCATTCCTTATGAAGTACCTGACATTGGCCACTGTCGGAAGACAGGATACTGGGCTAAATGGACCTTTGGTCTGACCCAGTATGGCCATTCTTTTGTTCTTATGTACTTAAATTATTTCAACTTAAAGCTACAGGGGTAAAATCACAATGCAGTTGATCTCCACAGCAGTGTCACTTCATTTCAAAAAAAACTGAGTCTTTTCAAAAGTTATTTGGAAACTGGGGAGATGCTGCTTTTCCCAACACTGCTAAGCTGCCAGGACACTGCAGATGTGAACCAGATGGCATCATGTCTGAAGAGGCTCCTTCAAAACTTCCAGCACAGATTTCAAGAATTTGAAAGTATTAACGACATCTTCCTGTTTGTAAGGAACCCATTTGTGGTACAAGCAAATGGCACTTGGTGTGATCAAGCAAAAGCATTCTTTCCAGATGACGAAAAAGCAAAACTACAACTGGAGCTTACTGATTTACAATCAGATGAAGTGCTTAAGGTGAGGCACACTGAAACTACACCTGAAACTTTCTGGACAACCCTTGTGCTGGACTCCACGTATCCACACTTGAGGAAGATGGCATTTAACATTTTGACTATGTTTGGCTCGACTGTGTGTGAGTCAGCATTCTCAACAATGAACAACATTAAATCGCATAATCGCTCCATTCTGACTGATAATCATCTGTGCAGAAGCTGGGAATGGACAACAGGGGTGGATCACTTGATGGTTACCTGTTCTGCTCATTCTGTCTGAAGCACCTGGCATTGGCCTCTGTCGGTAGACAGGATACTGGGCTAGATGGACCTTGGTCTGACCCAGTATGGCCGTTCTTATGTTCTCATGTGCAATGGCCTCCGTCTTGCCTTGACTGAACTCACTCAAAACTTCCAGGCCCTTGTCCAGCAAAGGACCTGTCACTTTTCCCACTGATGGCGAGTAGTATAATTATATATTATTCACGCATATTTTATTTTAAATTTGTATTGCTGTATAAAATTACATTTGCAGTAGTAATACTACAGTAATAACAGGTATTTCACAGTAATTATTCATGATTCTTTTGCTTTATACACATGTAGGTGGGTGTGTATTTGTTATTGGAAAGACTTGAATCGCAAAAGATAAAGACTTCATGTGTACTAAGTGTTATTTTCTTTCAAACTCTGATAATTATGTTAAATAAACCCAAAAGGCTGAAAAGTTTTGAATATGTTTATCTGTCTATATACAGATATGCCAACAATAATTGTATTTGACAAAACTCATTCAAAATTAAAATAGTTGTCTGAAAGTGTTTTAATGCTAATATTTGCATCTCTTTGACATTTTATCTAAGTACTTTCTCAGACTCTCAGATGTAATTTATTACATCTTTATTGGAGGTTATTTTTAGGTTATACAGTGGTTTGATTTAATTTTCATTTAATGCACTAAAAATATAAGCAATAGTCCCCAGGTATATTTCACAGCATTGTATGGGTTTGTTGAACAGGGGCACTTGCAGTGTGAAAAATGTTTCTTTGGAGTCTGGACCTTGACTATACCTTGGCCAAGAAATTTGGCCCTTGACAAAAAATAATTGACTACCCCTAGCCTCCTAGAGACAAACCCTGAGTCGCTGAGGTGGGCAGGAGAGAGACCCAGCGGTGGGGTGGAGAGGAGGGAGCCAGGATTCAGGAGCATCCCAGCCCTGGAGTGGGGAAGGGGCTCAGACATGGTAGTGCTGGGTACTGTGTAAACCCCAGGTGACTCGCGGGCCAGCAGAGTCCCAGCCCTCTGGTGCAGGAGGGACCCACTGCTGGGGTGAGGTGGGTGATACCAGAAGCAGGAGAGCTCTCTCCTCAAGGTGCAGAAGGGTGACACCCCACAAGGGGGCCACCAGGAGTCAGCAATCCCCTGGACTCAGTTCTCTTCCAGGTAAGAGAAACAGACTTGGGGCTCCAGGTCCCCGTCCCTTGCCTGCATGGACTGCTGCTTCCAGGCCTCCCTCTGGAGCAGACCCTACTCCCTGCCCCATGCCCCTGCCCCCTCTGAGCCCCAGCAGGGCTGCTAGCCTGCGCTGAACAAGGGCCATGTCCACCCCGCTCCGAGGAGAGGACCCTGGAGAAGGCCTTGCTGGGGTTTGCCTGTATTGTTACATAAATACATTAAAGGAACATGGGCCACACTGACAGGCTGGGGGTGTCTATCCTGGGAAGCAGTTACTCTGAAAGGGTCTTAGGGGTCATGGTGGATAATCAGCTGAACATGAGCTCCCAGACCCAGTTAGAGTTGCCAACTTTCTACTCGCACAAAACTGATGAACATCCTTGCCCTGCCCTCTACCCGCCCCTCCGCTGAGGCCCCGCCCCGTCTCTGAGGCCCCGCCTCCATTCCCCCGCCCCTGTCGCTTGCTCTCCCCACCTTCACTCACTCGCTCATTTTCACCAGGCTGGCTCAGGGGATTGGGGTGCGGGAGGGGGTGAGGGCTCCAGCTGGGGGTGTGGGCTCTGGGGTGGGAGTGGGACCAAGGAGTTTGGAGTGCAGGAGGGGGCTCTGGGCTGGGGGATGGAGCCGAGGGGTTGGGAGTATGGGAGGGGACCCCAGGCTGAGGCAGCGGGTTGGGGTGTGGGAGGGGGTATGGGCAGTAGCATAGCTAGGGGGGGAGCGGGGCAGCGGCCACTCCCCCACTGAGCACAAATGGCGCCTTGTCAATTTCTTGGCGTCTTTTTAATTTTTACTCACCCGGCGGCGCTCCGGGTTTTCGGCGGCACTTCAGCGGCGGGCCCTTCACTCGCTCCGGGTGTCTTTGGCGGCACTGAAGGACCCGCCGCTGAAATGCCGCCGAAGACCCGCGGAGCGAGTGCAGGTCCCGCCACTGAGGTGCCGCCGAAGACCCGGAGCGCCGCCGGGTGAGTAGAAGCACCGCCCCGTCAGTAAAAGCCGCAGCGGGTGAGTAGAAGCCCCGCCCCGTCAGTAAAAGCGCCGCCGGGTGAGTAGAAGCGCCGCCCCGTCAGTAAAAGCACCGCAGCGGGTGGCACCTTTTTTTTGATCGCTCCCCCTGTTCCCTCCACCTGGCTACGCTACTGGGTATGGGCTCTGGGCTGGGGGTGCTGGTTCCAGGGTGGGGCCAGAAATCAGGAGTTCAGGGTGCAGGAGGGGTCTCCATGCTGGGGTAGGGGGTGCGAGCTCTGGTATGGGGCTGGGGATGAGGGATTTGGGGGGCAGGAGGGGGCTCCAGGCAGGGGGGTTCAGAGTGCAGGAGGGGGTGCGAGGGCTCCAGCTGCGGATGCAGGCTCTGGGGTGGGGCTGGGGATGAGGAGTTTGGGGTGCGGGAGGGTGCTCCGGGCTGGGATCAAGGTGTTCGGAGGGTGGGAGGGGGATCAGGGCTGGGACAGGGGGTTGGGACATGGGAGGGGGTCGGGGTGCAGACTCCAGGCAGCGATTACCTCAGGCAGCTCCCAGAAGCAGCAGCATGTCCTCCCTCCGGCTCCTACATGGAGGTGCAGCCAGGCGGCTCTGCGAGCCGCCCTGTCCACAGGTGCTGCCCCCGCAGCTCCCATTGGCCATGATTCCCGGCCAATGGGAGCTGCGGAGCTGGTGCTTGGGGGGGTAGCGTGCCGAGCCCCCTGGCTGCCCCGACACCTACGAGCCGGAGCGGGGACATGCCACGGCAGGCAGGGAGCTGCCTTAGCCCTGCTGCGCCGCCGACCGGACTTTGAACAGAGTGTGCTGATTGCAGCCACCAGGGCCCCTTTTCGACCGGACAGTCCTGGCCCCAGTGCGATGCTGTGGCTAACGGGGCTAATATGATACTTGGACGTATACTTAGGGGCATACCACTTAAGGTGGCATTACCACATTAGTGAGACCATTACCAGAGAATGTTGAAAAATTAGAACTGGTTAGACAAGAGCCACGAGAATGATGTGAGGTCTGGACTGTACTAAAGAAAGTCCAGCTACTGAGTGAACCAAGAGAAAGTTACAAGCGATAAATACCGACATTGGGAGACAATTTTTGACAGTAGAGGGCCCTTTAATCGTGCACACAAAGGCACCACATGACCCACAGCTGGAAGCTGAAGTTAGACTAATTCAGGCTAGAAATAAGGTGCAGATGCTTAACAGAGAGGGTGATTAACCGTCGACTGGCACAGTTCACTTAGCAACATGGTGGCTTCTCCAGCTTTTGTAGTGTAACTAACGCTCAGACGATTCTCTCCGAGATCTGCTCGACCTCAACCAGACATGCTGGGCTCGATGCAAGGATCCCTGGATGAGGATCTCTGGCTTGTGGTCTGCAGGAGGTTAGACTAGACAGCTGGAGTGGGAGTGGAGAGGGAATTGATGCGTGTGAAAGGAGACCATGTGCCCAAGCAGGCCCCAAACCAGCCAATCTAAGTACCTGAGTGTGCACTTGTTCATGCAGAATATGGAGCTGCATAGGGGGTGACCCTGGTGCTCCCCACCCCCACCACACTGTGGAGAGCCAGGAGGAGAGAGGGGACTGATGGGGCCATTTTGTCTCCCTGGATTCTGGCTGGAGAAGGGGAAGTTTGCAGGGGCATATGTGTGTGGGGGGGGGGGGGGCAGAGGGCTATGGCCCATCCACTTTTCACAGCAGGCCCCGCCCCTCCTCTTCCCCACGAGGCCTCCCCCCTCCCACCCCTCCCACCCCCCCGGCCAGACTGGCAGCTGGAGCCTGGCCAGGGAGCCCAGGCAACTGTGGGGTGTCGCGCCATGGACCCTCCACCTGCCCGGGGAGGGGGGGCAGGGCAGAGAGCAGCCCCCAGCCTGTGTCCCCACCCCCGCGGGCCCCCCGCCCAGGGCAGGTGGAGGATCCGTGGCTCCCCACAGCTGCCCATGTGGCTCTTACTAAGGCTGGGCTGTGACCCCCCCAGCTGGAGCAGCTGGTGAGCAGCTGCCAGTGAGCAGCTGTGGAGAGCCATGGACCCTCCACCTGCCCTGGGCGGGGACATGGGCCAGGCCTGCTCTCGGCCCCCCCTACCCTGGGCAGGTGGAGGGTCCGCGGCTCCCGGCCTGCTCCAGCGTCCGGTTTGGCCGGGGGCGGGGCCTCAGGCGGAAGAGGTGGGGTGGGGGCAGGGCCAAAGGGGGAGGGAGCCTCTGGGCCCCCCAGTTTTGGGAAGGCTCCGCCACCCCTGGAAGCCACTCCCTTTGCCCTGGGAGACGAGGGAGAGCTGGAGATGACAGGTTCTGCCTCTGCCCCTCCATGCCCCCCTGGGGGGCAGCCAGCCTGGGGACAGATCTCCCAGTGGGAGGCAGATGGGGGACTCACAGTTTGGACAATCCACCTCCCTGCCACTTGAAGACCCCAGAATCCCCAGCCAGACACCAGCGCCCCCAGCTGTTCCCACATCAGTCTCCGGCCTGGTGCGTGCCCGTGACGAGGCAGGAGAAGGGGAGCGCACGGAGAGGGACCTCGCTGTACTAAGCGGAGGAGGGGGAGCTTTGCTCTTACATGCCATGGCAGGGGCCTGTGCTAGTGTAAGTGGGGGAAGGTCCCACTAGTGTGGGGAACTTTCCTGGCTTCTACACGACCCCGTGAAATGGGCTAGTGAAAGGATCTGAGTCCTCACTCCCACTCGCTTTACCCAGAGGCCTGCCTGACCTCGAGGGCTCCCCTTCCACTCTCCTGTGTGGCAGAGTCCCCGTAACCCCAACAAGGCTGGGCCCAGGATTCCTGGGGGGCTCGATCCTCCACCTTGTCGTGGTCACTTAGGGCAGGGGTTAGGGTGTCCCCACTCCGGGGTGCTCTCTCTGCACTGGATGCTTCCCTGACCCACTGATCATTCCATACAGTTCAAACAAATACAATTTATTAAACAGCAATCAGTTTAAAAAGAAGGTGAAAGGAAAACCCGTTACCCCGCTCTGTGGCCCGGGGACGGCACAACCAGCGTCTCTGGAACATCCGGGCAGTTCACAGTCTGTCCCTCCCACGGCCCAGGCCCCTGCCCAGGCCCTGGCTGTGCTGCAGGGACGCTGCGGGTCAGACACTTGCTCTGGCGGTGGCCACACGCCCTCAGGCTCTAGGTGGCAGGACCCTTCTTCCCAGTCTCAGCCCCCCCCCCCCCCATGGGGGTTACAATCTCCCTCAAGTCTGGCCTGCAGGGCCTCTTGGCGGGGCCTCTCCCTGCGCTGGGCCCCCTGCCCAGGCTCCCCCATCACTCTCCCCAGCTGCTCACCGCCCCCGGCTCCAGCCCCTGCCCCTGCCCCTGCCTCAGCACTGCTCCCTGGGCTGCTCCCCTGGCCCCTCTGTCTCTGGCCGTGCAGCTCTGCTCCCAGCTCAGCTCGGGCCCCGTCTCTCCCCTTAGCTCAGCCCAAGGCAGCACCAGCTCACATGGAGGACGGGACCCCCCTGGCCTCCTGACTCCCTCTTAGCCTGCCCTGTCAATCAGGCTGACCTGGAGCGTTGGCCCCCCCCATTGCCCCTGGGGACTGTCAGTCACAGGGTCCTGGTTTCTTATTGACCCTTCCCCTTTCTTTTGGTACTGGGAGATGGGCAACCAAAAACCCCACTGAATTTTTGTAAGGGGCCAACAGTCCCCTTACACTAGGTCACTGGCTCAGCTGTTAGGCCAGAGCCAAGTTGCAGGCCCTGGGAAGCAGCTGATAAGTGCCTTGCTGTGAGGATGCAGAGCACAGAAGCCTCAGACTCAGCACCTGTCTTCCTCCGCTGCTGTCAAGGTGCAAACTTCCCTGCGGTAATTGGCTTAGGACATTAATTTTGCTAAGAGAATATCCAGGCACCAGTGCCTGTGAAATCTCTGACTCCCCACATGTTGCCTCTCCAATGTCACAGCCCAAAGGCCTGTAGGCTCCTAACTTCCACTGAATTGAAGTTGGGAACCTAAATACCTTTGTGGATATGGACCAAGGCCTTCATGAGGGCACTTGCTTAGTAGCTTTAACATGCTGGGCTGAGCGCATGAGCTCTGTGGGCTTGGCAGAACTGAGTGTTCGGTGGGTTATAATGCTGACAGATAACAGCTGTGTTTATGTTTAAGCTTTTTTAGTTTTATTAATTTCAATTTTCACAGTTGTGTAAGATTACGGGTTTTAAGCATTTTTTCTTCGAGTTTTATTTATTTAAATTTTCACAGTCACAGGAAATTCTGGAGGGGTCAGACAATATTTAGTTAACAACAGTAGATGGGGAGATTCAAAAAGTTAAAGGTTTAAAACCGGTTTCAGAGGGGTAGCTGTGTTAGTCTGTATCAGCAAAAACAACGAGGAGTCCTTGTGGCACCTTAGGGTACGTCTACACTACAGGATTAGTCCGAATTTACGGAATTCGATTTTTTGAAACCGATTGTATAAATTCGATTGTAATTCGATTGTACAGTAAGCGGATTAATTCGGCAGTGCGCGTCCATGTACAAAGACTAGCGTCGAATTCCAGAGCGTTGCACTGTGGGTAGCTATCCCATAGTTCCCGCAGTCCCCCCCGCCCATTGGAATTCTGGGTCGAGATCCCAATGCCTGATGGGACAAAAAATATTGTCGCGGGCGGTTCTGGGAACATCCTCCCCCTCCCTCCGTGAAAACAACGGCAGACAACCATTTCGCGCCTTTTTTCCTTGTTGAACTGAGCGGACGCCATACCTCGGCAAGGATGGATCCCGCTCAGCTCAAGTTTGCAGTCATGAACATTGTAAACACCACGCGCATTATAGTGCAGTTTATGCTCAACCAGGACCAGAAAAGCCAGGCGAGGAGGAGGCGGCTACGGCAGCGCGGCGACGAGACTGATGCGGACATGGACATGGACACAGAATTGTCTCGCGCCACGGGCCCCGGCGCTTTGGAGATCATGTTGGCAATGGGGCAGCTTCTCGCTGTGGAACGCCGATTCTGGGCCCGGGAAACAAGCACTGACTGGTGGGACCGCATAGTGCTGCAGGTGTGGGACGATTCCCAGTGGCTGCGAAACTTTCGCATGCGTAAGGGCACTTTCCTGGAACTTTGTGACTTGCTTTCCCCTGCCCTGACGCGCCAGAACACCAAGATGAGAGCAGCCCTCACAGTTGAGAAGCGAGTGGCGATAGCCCTGTGGAAGCTTGCAACACCGGACAGCTACCGGTCAGTCGGTAATCAGTTCGGAGTGGGAAAATCTACCGTGGGGGCTGCTGTCATGCAAGTAGCCAAAGCAATCGTTGAGCTGCTGCTAAAAAAGGTAGTGACGCTGGGAAATGTGCAGCTCATTGTGGATGGCTTTGCTGCAATGGGATTCCCTAACTGTGGTGGGGCGATAGATGGAACCCATATCCCGATCTTGGCACCGGAGCACCAGGGCAGCCAGTACATAAACCGCAAGGGGTACTTTTCTATGGTGCTGCAAGCAATGGTGGATCACAAGGGACGTTTCACCAACATCAACGTGGGATGGCCGGGAAGGGTTCATGACGCCCGCGTCTTCAGGAACACTAGTCTGTTTAAACGGCTGCAACAAGGGATTTACTTTCCAGACCGGAAAATTACCATTGGGGATGTTGAGATGCCCATCGTTATCCTTGGGGACCCAGCCTACCCCTTAATGCCGTGGCTCATGAAGCCATACACAGGCAGCCTGGACAGTAGTCAGGAGCGGTTCAACTACAGGCTGAGCAAGTGCAGGATGGTGGTAGAGTGTGCCTTTGGACGTTTAAAAGGTCGCTGGCGCTCGTTACTGACTCGCTCGGACCTCAGCCAAACCAACATCCCCATTGCTATTGCAGCTTGCTGTGTGCTCCACAATCTCTGTGAGAGCAAGGGGGAGACCTTTATGGCGGGGTGGGAGGCTGAGGCAAACCGCCTGGCCGCTGATTACGCGCAGCCAGACACCAGGGCGATTAGAAGAGCACACCAGGAAGCGGTGCGCATCAGAGAAGCTCTGAAAACAAGTTTCAGTGCTG
>QXTE01000257.1:512738-579675 GCA_003942145.1 Platysternon megacephalum
GCATTCCGTCTCTTGGAACGCAGTTCTGCGAGCACGGAATCCTCTCCCCATATAGCGATCAGATCCAGTATCTCGCGTGTGGTCCATGCTGGTGCTCGTTTGCGGTTCTCGGACTGCATGGCTACCTGTGCTGTTCAGCTCTGTGTGGTCACCTGTGCTCACCAGGCTGGGCAGACAGGAAATGAAATTCAAAAGTTCGCGGGGCTTTTCCTGTCCAACTGCCCAGAGCATCCGAGTTTAGATTGCTGTCCAGAGCGGTCACAATGGTGCACTGTGGGATACCTCCCGGAGGCCAATACCTTCGAATTCCGTCCACACTAACCCTAATTCGAACCGGCAATGTCGATTTCAGCGCTACTCCCCTCGTCGGAGAGGAGTACAGAAACCGATTTTAAGAGCACTTTAAATCGAATTAAATGGCCTCGTTGTGTGGACGGGTACAAGCTTAATTCGCTATAACGCTGCTAAATTCGAACTAAAATCGTAGTGTAGACCAGGCCTTAGAGACTAACACATGTATTTGGGTATAAGCTTTCGTGGGCTAGAACCCACTTCATCAGCTGCGTGGAGTGGAAAATACTGGAGCAGGTATAAATACAAGAAAAGATGTGATTTGCTTTACTAAGGGTGAGGTCAGTCTAACAAGACAAGTATCCTGCTGTCAATTGAATTGTCTCGTTAGACTGACGTCACATTTAGTAAAGCAAAGCACATCTTTTCATGTATTTATACCTACTCCTGTATTTTCCACTCCACGCAGCTGATGAAGTGGGTTCGAGCCCACGAAAGCTTATGCCCAAATACATGTGTTAGTCTCTAAGGTGCCACAAGGACTCCTCGAGGTTTATAACCGTTAAAGCACAAATTGTCAACAACATGTCAAACTCTACAATGTAAATATCCTTAAATCAAACTCCGCAGCACTGTCTTACTTTGCCTGTCTGTAAACTTTGATTATTAGCAATGGAAATATTTTTGCATCAGTTTGCATGTGTATGGTGAAATCAACTTTTACTGATAAAAATCTAATCCTTCCAACCCTAGGAACCTGTGAGGGCCATTGGCTCAGCACCTCTGTCTTGCTAGGCTTATGTTCAGGTATTACCCTCTGTGAGGCCATTAAATCAGCACCTCTAGCTTGTACAGCTTATGTGAAAGCTCAGACTTCTAGGACATCTCTTGTCTCAGTGTCTTTGGGATGATGCTAAAGTTGAGTTTTTTGTGAGATTACTCCTTTAGGTGCCTTAATTTGCTGGGCTGTGAGGTCTGGGCTCGGAGTTCAACTAAATTAAAATAAACCCCTCCCTCCTCCCAGTGCAACCCAGACATGGTGAAAATCATGGGTGGGGGCACCCAATTTAGGTCTCAATTCAGGAAAGCCATTAAACATGTACTTAGGTCCCACTGAATTCAATTAACTGCTGTCAGAGCACAGAGCTTGAATTAATCACAATCAGGGCCGGCGCTCCCATTAGGCGACCTAGGCGGTCGCCTAGGGCACTGCTATTTTGGGGGCCCCTGCGCCCCCGCCGCCCGTAGAAATTTGGGGGCGGGACCTTCCGCCGCCGCTGTTGGGGGCGGGATTTCGGGGGCGGGACCTTCCGCCGCCTAGGGCGCCGGCAAAGCTGGCGCCGCTACTGATCACAATGTTAGTTTTTATCACGTTCCAACACGTCTCTTTCTTTGCCCTCCATCCCTAGCTGTTCGACTCTTCAGGGGGCAGTTTGCAAAGCTCCCTATTTCCCTACTTTCTAATGTGGGAGTTCTTTAAAGATTTTGGAGAATGTTCTCCTAAGGATTTTTCCCTGCAGTTTTTTCAATCTTAACTCCAGTGTAACAACATTTTTGGGCTGGGACTTTCCTTAATTTCCCCCCCAAAAATCAGAGATGGATTCTGCTGGGTGCTCTCCCTCTCTCTCATCCCGCTGTTGCCAGATTGGCCCCTGGCCCCCTGCAGCTGCTGGCTACCTGAAGTATGGAATTGCAATAGGAAATCTGAATGCCAGTTGCTGGGAAAGCATTGGGCAAAAGCCTAGCCAGGCAAGGTGCCTGGGGGAACAGGGAGACAGAATCTCAGTGACGAACCTCCCTGGCAGTTACGGTTTGAAGGTTCTTCTCAAGAAAAAGTGCCAGGGCCATTTTTTGAGTAGAAACTCTTGGCCAAGCTCCTCAGGCCTGTTGCTTCTGGAGCAGCATAGAAGGACCTTAAAGTAGCCCTTTCCCTTTGCTTTTGCCCCAAATCCCGGTTAATTTCCTCCTGCAGCCTCTCCGTCTTGCAAGATTTTTGCAGATTTAACACACTGCTACGATGTTGCTAACTCTCACCGTTTTATCACAAATCTCTTGCTCTTCAGTAGTTTTCTTAAAGCCCCAGCATCTGGAGGCCTGTGACTAGGTAAGAATTTCAGCTTTCATCACAAAAAAAAAAAAGGGTTCCAGCCCTCATGATTTGCAGAGAAAAGCTTCAAAATGTGACCCAAGTGCAATCTACTAATTCAAACCCCCGAAGGCAAAGCAAAGAACCCAGCATTTCTTCTCATTATTTAAAACCTATTGTTTTGGGGGATCTGACTCGTGAGTTTTGAATGCTTGGGGCTGGCAATGCTGCACCTGAGAGCAGAGGCGAGCGTATGAGAACAGAACAGGGGTCACAGAAGGGGCACTCCCCACTGGGCGGGAGAGAAGAGTAAAAGGGGCAGCTCTTCATTCTAAAGCTATGGCCACCTCGCAGGACATTCTGGGGAAACTGGGACCTCACTCACAACGAACACTGGGGTTTAAGTCAAGGCCTGCCTAGGAGCCATAGGCCAAAAAGACTCCAGCTCAGGGTTTTGTGGTGCCTGATTTGCTTGCCAGGGGAGCACACTGACTGAGGCACTCCTCTCCATGGCCTTGCCTCCTCTATGTTCTCTTTGGGTTGGCCAACGCCCCAAGGACTGCAGCTGTAGCCAGCCTATGGGAATCCTCCCCCCTTTGCACACCCATGCAGGGGACAGTCTGGGTCAAATCGGCACAAGGCTTGCAGGAGAGGTTGAAATGGTTATTTTATAAGCCACTCCAGGAAGCCACCCCAGGAAGCCAGCCAATGTTCCTAGGGGACCAGGCGAATCCCCGTTGACTCCTGACCATAGTTTAGACAGGTCTCATGAGTGGGGAGGGAATCCCTCCCTCTTCATTTTATCTAGGGCTGATGGAAAGCAGCTGAACCTCAGTGGTGGCTCACCTAGACATTGGAGGTGACCTTCTTAACTTAGCAAGGCCAATTCTGATGAACCATGAAAGCAGCACTTCTCCAACAGACAGACAAGCAGATCTGTCCTGGGTGGTTTCTGGTGCTAATTAGTCGGAACAGGAACTGGATCTGTTTTGGTTGCTGAATCTGGACTATGGCTCTCCACATTGGGGAAGTATTGCCAGGCTCTGGCCTGCATTAGTTGTTCTGGAGTCACAAAAGCCTATAGCGTCCAGAGCAGGTTCTTTTGCCCAAATTTTACTCTCGTGAAGCATGTCTCTCTCTCACTGCAGAGACCCCAGGCCTTGTATAAATGGGAAGCTAAGCTTTAACCTTCAGCATCTGCCAGCTGCTTGGTGCCAGACTGGGCATTCTAATGAGAGGCAGCGGCAATGCCATCCACTATGCCAGGGCAGCGGGGCTGGTCTAGGAGTAGAGCTCAGGAGAGCTCTTTACTATGCAGAAACATTAACAACTCTGAGCTTTACACCCTTTCAGGATAAATACTGTCCCTGCCTTGGTGCTCCCTGTCGCCTGAGGGAACCACAGCTGGGCCCTTGGTTAGCAGGGGCAGAAGTGCCATAAGGAGAGTGGCCCATAGAGGTGAAGTTTACTTATGTTTATGTAGAAAAGGATTGAAATGTAAGTAGGCCCAAAATCTATTTCCTAAAAATAGTCACACGAGGTCTGGAAAAATATGAGTAAAGTGACAATTCAGAGGCAAGTTGAAGATAAGTCCGGACAGATCCATGTTGTAAACATGCTTTAGTCCTAATTAGTTTTTACAAATGTTTTCGATAAAATGTTAATGTTTTGGGAAATGCTATCTGTATTGATAGTTATTTACATGGCATTTATGTAAATGTTAATTAGGAGGATGTTTAATGTTGAATAGCCAATGAGAAAGTAGAAAATATTTAATTATGGTTGTGGAAAGATAGATATGGTAACAGATGGGTTTAATGTTAATTAAGAGGCATAATTATAATTGATTATAAAAAGGGTAGCAGGCTAATTTTAGATTAGGTGCAGCCATGCACCCTCAAGGTACCGCTAGAGAACGTTTTATACCCACACTTCTCATTTAGGGACTGATCACCCCTAAATGTATCATTTCATGTTAGACTAAGTATCAGTTCAATGTAGGTTATAGTGTAATGCCTGTTTGCTTAACTATTTCCTATTAAATAAACTCTTTAATTGTATCACGCATCATGTTATTCACAGTCCCCCACTAAATTAGATGACCTGGAACCACCGGGAGGCTGGAATTGTAAAGAATTCAGTTTGGTTTTATTCCTTATTGTAACTATTTCATTGGGAACACACACGTATAAGGTTACAGGAGCTGCAAGGGAGTGCGGCAATGCAGAGCTGGGGGGGACACCTCCTTTTCCTTCCACAAATTGGCCCCTCTTCTGGAGAGACTAGCCAGGATAGACAGACGCCCAGGCAGAAGGATGGAAAGCTGTGGTTTTAATTACAAAGCACAGAGCATTCAACCTGTCCTGTATATTCAAAGGTCCCTGGAGCAGGCGGGTTACCTCACTCACCCTCCTTCTTGGTCTCTTGATGCAGCTGTCGCTGGCAAGAGCAGGCACCCACGGAGAGCGCCTGGCATCAATCATACTGTGCCTTATCCTGCACATTCATTTACAATCGCCACACATCGTAGGGTCAGGTTCCCACTGCATTTGTCTAACGAAGGGTTAATCAAGACGGTGGCCTTGTTCACTGGACGCCCTTAGAGTGCTGCCCTCTCTGAAGAGAGGGGATTCTACATCTGGGGAAGGCTTGTCATTGTCCCTCAGTGGGAATGGAGAAGGGGAAGGGGGAGGAGGGTTAGGGTAAGAGTCAGCTTCATGTTTATCATTGTCTGGTGTCAGAGCAGCTGGGCTTGGCTGCCGCTGGCTGCTCCCTCCCTGAAGATAGCCCAGTGCCTGTGCTGCTTCCTTCCTGCTTGCTAGACGCTTGCAGTACATTTCATACTGTGTTTCTGGCCTTGGCAGCAGGTACCCATTTTCTCCAACACCTGAGCAGAGAATGAGAGATGAGGACATACCATTTCTAGTATTGCTCTGTATTTTGTTTTTCTCCATTGGGCTCTGACAAACAGTGCCCAGGAACACGTCTCTGAGGGATATATGCCAAAACAAAACACCATGGGACAAATCTCGCAGTCCCTTCTTCAGGCAAAACGCTCACTGAATTCAACAGGTGTTTTGCTTGAGTCAGGACTGGTGGGTTTGGCCCCATGTGATAGAACAGTCTATTATCCTACGGTGACGTCTCCCAGCTCCAATTCCATGTCTCTCTGCCGCTGTCTCTTACACTCAAACACCCAACAGCCATTCAATAGAATAAATGTTACATTGTTATTCCACCTGTGTCTGGTGCTCTCCAGCTACAGATGACCTTTTAGACATTAAAAATCTGTTTAAATATTTGTATTTCAAGTATTTTATTTTTGAAATTACATGTTTCTATTTTGAACATTGTGATAACCAATAGGATTATGCTGGGTATCAGATAGGTAAAAACGGAGTCATCTCCTATGGTATTCACCTCAGATTTTAAAGAGCAAGCCTTAAACACCTTCATTCAGAGAGTAACCTCCCTTCGGTGTCCCCTTTTTTCAGTCCTCTGAGTGGTCTCTTAAATAGGGGTTTTGCTGCATTCTCTGGAGTGAATTTGCAAACAATTGGTTATTCGTAAGAGTTTAGTGTGTTTGAAACAAATGTGCTTCAATCCATAAGCTGTGTTCTGACTGGATAGAAATACACTGCTTCGCTTCCCTCTGGTGCATCCAGCATGGCCATTTCCAGAGGCAGATACCAGACTAGGTGGCCCAACAGTCTGAGATGCTGTGGCAACTCTTACGATCCTAACTACAACATTCTTCTCACTAAGCCAATTGGAATGCAGCTAATCAGCAACGGGGCAGTGCCCTTGGCACATGTATTTAAAGTGCCTTCCCTCCTCCACCCACCCGCACTATTCTGACATGGTGAATGCCTATCAACACTGCAAAGAAATGGCTAATGCACTGTCATTACAGTACAGTACAGTGGAAACATTCTCATCACTCACCCTCAAGGACCAGGCTTGCCGTGCTGCTCTTGTACAGCACATACATCCCCGAAGACCTTCTTTTCCCAAGTCCCACATGTTGCTGCCTGGGGTCTTCCCGTTCCTGGGATTCCCGCTCTGCAGACTAAAAAGGTTCACAGACAATGCAGATGGGTTAGGAGGATATCAAATACAAGGGGAGATTCTCTAGAGCTGCTCATTATTTTGTTTCAGCAGCTGAGCACACTTCTGCTCCTCACTCACTCAGCAGCAGCCAGGACATATGGTAATAGGCTCTAGGCTCAGTGAGGCAGGATCCCAGAAGATCATGTCAATCAAAAGGAGAATCGGTTTTCATTTCCCCCCATAACACTCTTCATTTCCCTTTTGTCCCTGCACACAGAGCATCCCTACAGCTCGCCTAGGGTAGCTTCAACTAACCCTACTCTTTACAAACAAGAAGGCTTCTGCATATAAGTTCTTTACTGGGAGCAGAGTGTCAAGGCTGAGGGAGACTTGTGTTCTGGAGAGTGTCAAGGCTGATCCAAAACCCAAGTCTCCCTCAGCAAAGCCACTGTGCTGACCCCTTCACAATCAATACAAGTGACCAGGTGGAGTCTGATGCTAGATTAATGTCAAATTTGCATCTCTACAATAGTGTAATTACTGAGCATGCAAGTAATCAAGACAGAGACAAATGAAATCTCCTTGGTCACTCACGGCCAGGAGCTTGCTTTGTGCAGCATGATGTGATTATCAGGCAACAGCGAACATGGACTATCCACATGCCTGGTTTTGGACCTTCTCAGTGATACTCCTCAAGTCTGTGACTATGTACTGATGAATGCTGGAGCCACAGAGCTGTTCTCTGGGCTCTGTCGTACAATTGGCCCTTGGTGAAGAACTCTTCTGTGCTGGTTAATGGAAAGAAAAACATGCTGCCCCTGCACTGGTATCTATTGCAGGGGATAAACAAGAGGCTTGACTTGGCAGTTAACTCTTGTCACCCTGCCATTTATCCCAGCAGAGAGGATGTAACCTAAGGAGCGGCCTGGGACCTCAAAGAGAGCAGACAGTGAGCATGCCCAGAAGACTCCAGTCCAGACAGCAGGGAAGGGGGGTTTTGTTGATGGTTTGAACTGTTGGTTCTTTTCTTGCAGTTGCTGCTGCTTGGCAGAGGAGAGGCACACAGGCAGGGGATCTGTGGCACATCCTATGCAGGGCTGAGGTGATGACTGTTGTTAACCATAGTGCTAGGGTCCCTTTCCTGGCAGGGAAGCCTAGTCTTTCTGGCCTGTTGCTAGACATTGCTTTACCCAGACTTACTGGTTTTTGTGACAGTTGTTTTTTGTTTGCAGAGGCTTCCTCTGTGCCATCTAGCGTGCAGGACTCCAGAGACTGGGTGGTGAGTACAATTGGCCCTGCTTCAGCGTAGCCAGGTTGCTGTTCTAGTTTGGTCTCATGGCTCTTCATACCTAAGGAGCCTACAGTAGGGTACAGAGCAGACAACTTAGCCTTTCTACAAAACCATCTGAACAACAGGCCTGTCAGAGCTCTCAGCCTGGAAAACCTGGAGAGAAAGAGACAAGTGTACAGGCCTCAATACAGAACAGTCTTAAAGGTGACCTGTGAGTTAAGGGCCAGAAGATGCCCTTGCACTGCCCTGCAGCAGATGCATCTGGAGAGCACAAGAGCATTTGCACCCCTGTACAGCACCATGGCAGTCTCCATGCTCCTCAAGCACAAGCACTTCTCCCTCCTGCTACCACTCTGTACACTAGCCAGTACTAAGGGGATGGACAGGAGGTGCAGCCATGGTTCCGTTCCTCCCCGCACACCACCCAGCAGCAGTGCTGGCTGGACAAACATGCAAGTATGTTCTGTATCCCTGGAAAGGCATAGCAGCCTGTGGTCTGGAAGGGACGCTCCTCCTGGTGCTCCCACTGGGGTATGCAGATCCATACCACTTACTCAGGGCAGTGTCTGTCAGCCATGGTTGAGCCCTAAAATGTATATGCATCTCTCAAGGATTTCTATAGCATCCATCACTGTAGGACATAAGAGCCCAGACAAAAATCTATGGTAAAATCGAGTTAAGGCTGAGAATAAATATCAGTCATTTAAGGGCAAATTGTTGTTGTGATTATCCCCAAACACACATAATAAGCCAAGGAAATAGAGAGTTAAGATTACATTGAAAAAATCCACACATATTAAGATCTGGAAATACAGTTAAGGCACCCAACCTGAACTCTGCCTTGTAGTGACACCGGACAATTACCATACCATTATGAGGAAAGCAGCTTATGTCTCTAATCCTGCATGAGGGGACACTGAATTTTAAAAACGTTAGATTGTTTTGCCCCCTTGTGGTGTCACTACAGGACAGAATTAATGTTACTTGGGTGCCTTAAATGCATTTGTAGCTCTTAACATGTTTAAGTGTAACCATAACTCTGAAATTGCTGGATTTGTTACTCTTGGTTTTGGGATAATTATAGCATTTGTGTATTGTTTTTCACCCTTAAATTACTGATAAAGTACTCTCAACCTTAACTCAATTTTAACATAATTATGTGTTTTGGAACTTCCTTTTTTTAAGTTAACAACACTTTCATTCATGAACACTGTGACGCTGACAGACTAGCTCAGGCCAGAGCCATAGGTCAATTCACTTGGGGGTGAACATCAAAGAGTTAAGTATATTAGTATTAGGGCTGTTGATTAATCGCAGTTAACTCACACAATTAACTCAAAAAAATTAATCGTGATTAATCGCAGTTTTAATCACACTGTTAAACAATAGAATACCAATTGACATTTATTAAATATTTTTGAGGTTTTTCTACATTTTCAAATATATTGATTTAAATTACAACACAGAATACAGTGCTCACTTTATATTATCTTTACTACAAATATTTGCACTGTAAAAATGATAAACAAAAGAAATCATATTTTTCAATTCACCTCATACAAGTACCATAATGCAATCTCTTTATTGTGAAAGTGCAACTTAACAAAGGTAGATTTTTTTTGTTACATAATTGCACTCAAAAACAAAACAATGTTTAGACTTTAGAACCTACAAGTCCACTCAGTCCTACTTCTTGTTCAGCCAATCGCTGAGACAAACAAGTTTGTTTACATTTACAGGAGATAATGCTGCCCTCTTCTTATTTACGTCACCTGAAAGTGAGAATAGGCATTTGCATGGCACTTTTGTAGCCGGCATTGCAAGGTATTTACGTACCAGATATGCTAAATAGTCGTATGCCCCTTCATGCTTCGGCAACCATTCCAGAGGACATGATTCCATGCTGATGACACTCGTTAAAAAAAGAATGTGTTAATTAAATTTTGACTGAACTCCTTGGAGGAGAATAGTATGTCTCCTGTTCTGTTTTACCCACATTCTGCCATATACACCTCTACCCTGATATAACGCGACCCGATATAACATGAATTTGGATATAACGTGGTAAAGCAGTGCTCCGGTGGGGCGGGGCTGCGCACTCCGGTGGATCAAAGCAAGTTCGATATAACGCAGTTTCACCTATAACATGATAAGATTTTTTGGCTCCCGAGGACAGCGTTATATCGAGGTAGAGGTGTACTGTATTTCATGTTACAGCAGTGTAAGATGATGACCCAGCACATGTTGTTCGTGCAGATTTCACTGCAGATTTGACAAAATGCAAAGAAGGTACCAATGTGAGTTTTCTAAAGATAGCTACAGCACTCGACCCAAGGTTCAAGAATCTGAAGTGCCTTCCAAAATCTGAGAGGGACGAGGTGTGGAGAATGCTTTCAGAAGTCTTAAAAGAGCAACGCTCCGATGCAGAAACTACAGAACCCAAACCACCAAAAAAGAAAATCCACCTTCTGCTGGCGGCATCTGACTCAGATGAAGAAAGTGAACATGCATCGATCCACTCTGCTTTGGATCGTTATCAAGCAGAACCCGTCATCAGCATAGACGCACGTCCTCTGGAATGGTGGTTGAAGCATAAAGGGACATATGAATCTTTAGCGCATCTGGCACGTAAATATCTTGCGACGCCAGTTACAACAATGCCATGAGAATGCCTGTTCTCACTTTCAGGTGACATTGTAAACAAGAAGAGGGCAGCATTATCTCCTGCAAATGTAAACAAACTTGTTTGTCTGAGTGACTGGCTGAACAAGTAGGACTGAGTGGACTTGCAGGCTCTAAAGTTTTACATTGTTTTATTTTTGAATGCAGTTATTTTTTGTACCTAATTCTACATTTGTAAGTTCAACTTTCATGATAAAGAGATTGCACTACAGTACTTGAATGAGGTGAATTGAAAAATACTATTTCTTTTGTGTTTTACAGCACAAATATTTGTAATAAAAAATAAATATAAAGTGAGCACTATACACTTTGTGCTGTGTTGGAGGGCGAGGGATAGCTCAGTGGTTTGAGCATTGGCCTGTTAAACCCAGGGTTGTGAGTTCAATCCTTGAGGGGGCCACTTAGGGATCTAGGGCAAAAATCAGTACTTGGTCCTGCTAGTGAAGGCAGGGGGCTGGACTCAATGACCTTTTAGGGTCCCTTCCAGTTCTATGAGATAAGTATATCTCCATATATTATTATTAATTGAAAACAATATATTTTAAAATGTAGAAAACATCCAAAAATATTTAAATAAATGGTATTCTATTACTGTCTAACAGTGCAATTAATCACAATTATTTTTTTTATCACGTGATTAATTATGATTATTTTTTTAATTGCTTGACAGCCCTAATTAGTATATATTTAAACTAATTCACTTGTACACTAATAGAGATCAAAAGTGATGCTAATGGGATCGTATTCACTTACCCGAAACCGGATGTCTGCAATTACATTACTTTTACGTTGCATATACCCCTGAAATTACATTTACATTATGTATATCCCTGTCGTTAGATTAAAGGGTGTGCTAGTATGAGAATGTACTCAAGTGTTCAGTTCATGAAAACTAGTGAAATACCTGATTGTTTGCTATTACAAACATTTGCATTTGTGTATAACCCTGTAACTAAATTACTCACCAAAGAAATCTTGTGAAATGCTAATGAAGGACTGTAACTGGAAATGCTAATTGCAAAGCAAGTGGCCATTGTGCGAGTAAAAACACTGATCAGGTTGTTTTCTGGAGAAGAAGCTATAAGTACCAGTTCAAAGGAAGAGCCTGTATCTCTGGACTGTTTGGATTCTAACAGGAAGGAATAACGGAATGAGAAGACAGAGATCCCCAGTTATTCTGGGGAGCCCTGAGAGACTTTTGGGAAACTGGCAGTTTATTACACCACTGCCCCTATTTGGAGTTACAACCCTGTGATTCACCTGTTATTATATTTTACCTGCTTTAACTCTCAATAATTAATTCTTTTTTCTTACCCAACAAACCTATAGTTAGTTTAGTTAGTTTCTACTGAATTGGCTGCCAGTGTTGTCTTTGGTGTAAGATCTGGAGTACCAATTGATTTGGGGTAAGTGACAGGTCTCTTGGGACTGGGAGAAACCTGATGTGGTGTGATTTTAGAGTTAAATCTGACCTAAGATTGGCACTCACAGTTGCAAGCTACTCCAGACAGTGTGACAAACACTAAACAAGAACTCCAAAGATCACGCTTCCATGTGATATTTCTAGCAGTATGAAGCTTTGAATGGCTGTGCACTGCATTGGTGATACAAGGCACCTGTAAACCCTGTTTGATTGCCAATGCACTCTGGTTGCTGTGTACTGGTGAATCTGCCCTTGAAAGTTAAATTTTAACCCAGTTATTTAAGGTTGATACTATAGATCTTTAAATCATTAAATATGCTGCACAGTAGCATTCTCTTCAGTTTCTTGGTTGGTGTTCATGTAGAAATTCTTTAATAATTAAAAGAAAGGAAATTCCAAGAGAAGAATAGTAAAGTAAGATGGTAACTGCGGGGTAAAAAACATTACAGGATGACGTAATTATCCCCCAACCCAAACTTAATGAACCCGGGCAATTCAGAGGTAAGTTTACACATCAAAGACATCTAAACATGTGAAGGTATGTATCATGGGGTGGCTCCACCACCCAAGGCACTACAGGTTGTTAGGACAATTAACCTGATAGACTGCACATGGGGGAAATCCAGAGACTGAAACACTGACTGATGATGAAGCCTGGCTAGGCAGGGGCAGGCAGCTTGTATAAAGCCAGCAAACTAAGAAGAGAAGGGGGCTGCAGGGGAAATAGCCTGTAGTTACTCCTGGGATGATGTGTTTGGGGCTACCAAGGCTGACAAGATGACAAAGCAGGAGTAGTCTGCAGTTACTCCCTGAGAGGAGGGAGTTTGGGCCGGTAAACTCAGAGGAGGTCCAGAAGATAGAGAGGGAAGTAGGAAAGAGACCAGGGAAATAGAAACAGGGTCTGGGAGCTATAGTTGCCAGATATAGAGTTCCTGGACTGGAACCCAGAGAAGTGGGCCAGCCCAGGTTCCATACCAGCTGCTGGGAAAGTGGCACTGGATCTGACCTGGGACTGGAAGGCTGACTGGAATGGCAAGCCGGCCACTGAACCAGTGGGACTTTCACACCGGGGAAGGGGAGAACTATAGTGACCTGGCCAGATAGCTGAGTCACGAAGAACGGGCACCCTGAGTCCTAGAGAAAGAGGGAGAGCCCAGGGCAAGGAACTGACAGAAGGGAGTGTCAGACTGGTGGAGAACTAATCCCAGAGCTGCAAGGAGGAGGCCCCACCAATGGTGAGTGAACCCGGGTACAGTGGGGAAATGCACCTGGAAGGGTTTAAAGGCAAGCTTTAGTTTTAACTTCCAGTCCAGTATCACCTTCAAATGGTTTCCTCAGATAAGGTCTGTTGCTGATTCTTTCCAGGCCTTGTTCTTTCAAATTTGCAACTGGAATCTAAAGAAACAGCCCAAATATCACAGTTTAACCTGGTAGCTTCAATCAGCATTTTTAATAAAGAATCAGTTTATTCACCCCTCCTACCCAACACATGCTCTTCCCCATCCCACATCTGCCCCTTTCAGTCTTTGCAGCCAGGAGTGTTTGTCTCATTATTATTTGAATAGAAAGTGTGTGTGTTAGTGTGCCAGGAAGCCAAAGTGCACATGGGGAGGGAGGCTTGTAGCTTTAAAGCGCTAACAGTTGTTGAAATTGCTTGGGGCAATATCAGCCTCCCTCCAGCAGGGCAGCTGCACGCTGTAGTATGGGGATGTTGGGAAGAAAGCTGTAAGGCCTGGTCTATACTAGGAAATTGGTCTGTTGTAACTATGTAGCTCAAGGGTGTGACAAATCCACACCACACTGCCCCAGACCTCCCTCTCAGGGAGGTGGAGGACCTACACCCCTGGGAGAACCCCACCAGCTGGTGCAGGCAGTGTTGTCCCTGAAGTGCTGCAGCAGTACAACTGCAGTGTTTTCAGTGTAGACAAGCCCCTAGGCTCTAAATGCTGGGGAAGCTGTGAAGGGTTCTACAGCTATAACTACCAGGTGGCCTGGGGAAGCCTTTCCCATTAGAGTACAGCTGGGGACACTCATTGCCCAAACCATGCCGTGATTAGCTGATGGGTGACATCACAGCCGTGATTCAACTCCCTGCAGTGTCCAGATGGGACCTGATCATCGAAAGAGGGGGACCCCCCTGGCCTCTTCCATGGGCAGTTACGCTGGATTTCAAAGTGGGCTGTTGGGAACGGCCTTATGTCTCGAAATCTAATTGTCCTTCCTTCCATTTCAACACCCAGTAGTACCTCTGTAGCTCTTTACAGCATACGGTCTGTACATGCCCTAGCTGTCCAGCTTTGCCCCCACGTAAAGAACGTTTAGACACAGATACTGGAGGAAACACTTTTAAATTATTAAATAAATAATAATTAATTGGTAATTACTATAGTACCTAGGCACCCGTCATGGACCAGGATCCTACTGTGCTAGATGCTGTAGGAGCACAGAACACAGAGACAGTCACTGAAAGGCCAAGTGACCGGGCATGGGGGGGGGACTAACTGGCAATGCTGAACGATACCAGGTGATGGTCGGAGAGGGGGAACGCCACCACAGAGAGAGCAGTGTTTGCTGAAGACCAAGTCAAGTGAGCACCCTTTTGGCGAGTGGGAGAGATGAACCAGGGCTGCAGGTCAAATGCAGAGGTGAGGAAATGTGTAACTAAATGGCCGGCTGGGTCATCAGCATAGAAATTGAAGTCACCAAGGATAGGTGAGTGTGGGAGACAGTGAGGAGAGCCAGGAGTGGAAATCTGAGAGGAAGGCTGAGGAGGAGCAGTTGGGTGCTGAGGGTGGTGAGTAGATGACAGCAGCGTGGAGGGAGAGTCAGAGGCAGTGCTGTTCAAGACGAGAAAGAGTGGGAAGCGGGAAAGGTTGGAAGCAGGAGGACCAGGAGAGGAGAAGCCCAGCATCCCAGTAGTCTGATCCACACAGGCAGTGGTGGAGAAGCAGAGGCCTCTGTAAGAAAAGGCCATGTCAGACAAGCCACGAGCTGGAGAGAGTGACCTATGGAAGAATGACATGAATGGCAAAGGCCTTTTAGAGATGGAGTGGGCATTCCAGAGACACATCTTGTCTTTCGTTTTGCTAGCAAAGCGGGGCTCAGCCTGAAAACCAGTTACTGTAGCTTTCTGTTCTACACTGGCCTTAGGGCCAGTCAGGCTCTCATCGTGTTGGCTAGTTTGTATAAACTGGGTACCTTCTGCACAAGCAAAGGACGTATGTGCTTCTCTGTAGCATCAGGCACATCCATTCTCCGGTTCCCCGGCTGCAGGGCACCCTGATCTTGAAGCTCCACTACTGTAGCAGTCTGCAGGTGTCTGGGGGAAGAATACCTATTTTTTATCTGACTATCCTTTGGCTTCCCTTCTTTGGCTGCAGAACTAAAGACAAAACAAAGCAAAAGGGTCAGTATTGCATCGTTTCAGAGGGGAAAGTTTGCAGCTGATGTTGCTAAAGCTGGAAATATATTAGTACTAAATTAAAGCCACAGACTCATAAAATAAATCTCTATTTGAGGAGCTGGGGGATTGACCAACCCTTCCTATGCAGCTTTGAGGTCCCCTCTGCTACTGCATACACCGCCTTACTGTGTCCTTTCCCTTCTTTAGCTGGGCCTCCTCTGAGCTGGCCATACCCAAGAGAAAACAAAGATCTTGGAGCTGGGGCAGGATGAAAAACTGCCATTGTTCCCCCTTTAACCACTCCTTAGTCTGCAGTCTTCCTGCCCTCCAGGATGCCATGCTAGTGGAAGACACTGTAAATCTCCCTTTGCATTTTCACATGTAACCTCCCCCAGTGCACGAATTGAAAGAGAGTGCTGGAACTCTGCTTCTGACCCCAAAGGGAACAGTAGGGGCTGGTAGTGCAGGAGTGTGGATCCTCCCACAGAGCAGTGTCACCTCTGCGATGCCTGCATCTGTGCTGGCCCAACAGCAGTGGTCTGAAAGAGACAGAAGCTCAGCCAGCCTGCATGGCAGCACACTGGGCTAGTGAGAGTGGCATGGGGGCTGGCTTTGTGGTCTAATTCAAAACACTTACCTGTCACCTCTGTGGCTTGGGACTGATTTTATTTTTTTGGTCACCAAGTTAATTTTCTGGCTTCTGTTTGTAAGTAGCTGATAGGGTTGACCTCCTGAAGGGACCTTCTTGGACTTCTTTCTCTTCTGGGGAGCAGAATAGTTACAGTGAAATACACACCTAGGAGGAAAACATTCCCTGATGCCCTTTCTCCTGGCATGTCTAAAACCCCTTCCTGACCTCTCTCTGGTAGAAATGTTTCCCAGTGGGAGAAGCCAGGAGGACGAGCCTTTGATCCTCAACCAATAGAAGAGGCATTTGCCCCCATCAGGTAAGAGGATTGTATAATGCACATGTGATCCAACCAGAAACATGACGAAAGTCCCACCAAGTGAAGACAATGCCTCCCCAAAGGGAACTATTGCTGAATGCGTGTTTTTAAAAAAGCAAGCTGCCAGTTAAATACCATTGTGTGCAGTAAGGAGAGCTGATGAGGCACAGTGGATTAGTGGGGATTTCCTGCACCCCTCACTATCCTGCCTTTAACTCTATCCCTGTTCGTGTCCTCGTCCCAGCAGGATGGGACATCTTGGGAATGCGGCAATGCTGCTGGTTGGTCATTTGCTGTGGATCAACATGAAGCAATACCTCTCTTCCTGGGGCTGAGTGAGCGCCCTGCCTCCACCACCCTCTATCCATCCATGAGCTGGGAATTATATACCCAGAGGCATTTGTGTGCTATCCCCGAAAGCAAAGTCCTTAGCCCTCCTCACTCCCAGAAGGCACAAGCATTTGCCCATTTTACAGTGGTCTGTTTGCCATCCCTGCAGTATAGCACTTGGCTGGGCACATGGCTAGTCCACCAGCAAACCTTCAAGAAGCTCACAATGTCAAGATCTCTTCCTTTCCTTTGCCGTTCTTTGAGGGAAAAGAGATTTTCAGAGGCAAGGTTTTTAACACATACTCTTCTTAAAGGCTTCAGTCTAAACAAATAAAAGCACAAGGAATCCAATTAATTACAGAAGTACAGATACTCATGTCCTAACCCTTTACCAGACACTTCAACTCCCAGCTGACCTGAGAGGTAATAAAGCTAGATCCAGACCAACATTTGAGTAGCCAAAGTCCCTAATGCTCACTAGTGCCTTTATAGGAGTCCTGTATTGGATTCCCAGTTCTCCTCTTGTAGCAGTCCCATGCTGCTAGAGGCAGGACTGCTACAAATGGAGCTCTTACCAGTCAGGATGTGGGGTCTGGAGAATAATGACTCCTGTCTCAAAGGGTCCCTGTCAGCTGGGAAGAGAACAGCATTAAGGGAAGTCTGATGCAGCTGTCCTTGGCCAGAAGGTTGGGACCCAAAAGCAGAGCCTAAAGGGTAGGGACCCAAAAGAAGGGGGAATTCAAAGAGTCTCGTGGCCTCTCTCCCTAGTCCCAAAGTGAGAGACAACACAATAAAACTACCAACAAATATGTCTGAAAGGGTTAACTGGCATCATGCCTGAACACAAGAGACCTAGTGGTGACATTGTGTGCTACAAAGGAGGGGTGTCTGGGTTTGAATTCCAGACTCTTACACTCCCTAAAATAGCACAGATTCTGGGGACAAGGGCTAATTTTGTGGGGTTCAGTGACACATACCCACTGATCAGAAGTCAAATTCCAGCGAAATGAGAGTATTAAGAAAAAGAGGAGAGACTAGGGGTATGTCTACTCTACGAAATTAGGTCGAATTTATAGAAGTCGGTTTTATAGAAATCGTTTTTATACAGTCGATTGTGTGTGTCCCCACACAAAATGCTCTAAGTGCATTAAGTCGGCGGACTTCGTCCACAGTACCGNAACCTAAACAAATAACTACATTGGGAGTCTGGCAACCACCTCCACAGCCCAACAGGCATGAGTGGCTGGGCGGGGCAGCTCCTGCACAGCCATTCCAGTTCATAGATTGTACGAGTGGCTGCTAGGCATTAGGGACACTCTAGATGTGTGTATTCATGAATCCTGTGTCCCTGCCCCCACTCAATATTGCCTTATGTGCCAGCCTGTTCAGAGCTGGCATGCAGTACTCGGAGGCATTCAGGTAGTGCAGCACCCCACACATGAGAGACGTCTGCCTGCAGTCGTCCCTCTGCGCTACAAGTGAATTTCACCCTGGGGATTTCAGGCCATGTCTACTCTAGTGATTAGTTGCACAAATATGCAAATTACACATCCCTCTCATGCATGCACACCTGATGACTATTTTGTCTGTGTATAAGTCATTGTACCAGCCCAGGAATCTCACCCAAATGGGGGTCTGTTCTTAAATCACTGACATCTTATGATGAACACGAAAGTACTATGAACATGCTTATTAATCCAACAGAAATGACTGTAAAGTAGCTCCTGAAGACTGGGGCCAGACTCTAATCTCACTTACACCACTGACGTCAGTAATGGATATCGGAATGTGGCCTGGGCTCTTGACTAGAAAGCTTGGCTGAGATTTTCTAGGCCATCTGAAGGCTTTAGATGCCCAGTCCTCATTAAATTTAATGGGAAATGGGCATCCAAATCCCTTAGGCCGCTATGAAAACTTGTGTGTTAGATCCTACCCCTCTGTGCCAAAGAGAGAGAATGGCCTGAAACTGAGGAAAAGCAATTGAGGCTTAACGCATGAGTGAGACTCATGTAGAGTATCAGAGGGGTAGCCTTACTTACTCATGTAGACTTACTTCTGGAGAAGGATGGAGTACAGTGCAAAAGCCAGAAGGGGGCACTCACATACAGCATGTGCCTGGAGGGCTCTTCTCAAACTTCTAACATCGGGTCTCGTTTGCCATTAGTAGGATTCAAGCTCATTTTTAACACAATTCTGTTCCATTTCCTTCATAGTTCACATAAATACCATCAGTTTAACAGTCTCACAGCTGAGGCTGCAGCAAGATTTACAGGCTGCTAAGGTTTGTGAGCTACAACACTACTGATGTTGGATTATTACTGAAACCTGCTATCCATGTGATTTTGATGCAAATGACACATTTTGCTCATCTCTGGCATGGATGCTCCAAGCGCAGCTTCTGAACTTCTACAATACTCATCCCAGCTTTAATACAGAGGTATGACCAGCAAAGACTACATGCTCCATCTTGAGCCAAGCAGAGTGCATTGTACACAGGGATGTGGAGCCTCTGCAGGCCACCTCTGGGTAAGGGTGACTGCCATGTGTTCTGTTTTATGGAAAATAAGGGCAACTATGTGACCTTCACCTAGTCACTCTTAGGAGATGGACTCTCCCAGCGTATATTGCATTTATCACTATGGTACTTACTCTGTTACTGCTTCCACCTCAGGCCGCTGAGATTTTCTCTGTATACTTGGGACCCATTTAACAATCAAATTTCCACTGTCTGGACGGTAATCCTGCTTGGGAGCAGCAACCTCACTGAGATCCATCACTTGGAGCTACGACATAGACATGGTATGATTAGTCACTTGTAGAGGTACTCTTCCCTGAGCCAGTACTGAGCTAATGTCAATGGTGCTGTGGGGTCACTGGACTACTGCAGGTGCCAAGTATTACATTGTTGTTTTCTTTCACATGAGATAACTATAAAAAAATGCCCAAATCACTTGTGATCATTAAAAATTCTGAGGCACTTGTCACTAGAGACAGAATGTTAATCCTGGTGGCCTAGTCAAAGTCTAAGGTAAATAATTATATTTTGCTGCCTTAAAATTCATCCTGTAATTTCATTTCTCCATGAGAAATTATTCTTCATTTCCCCTCCTAAAAACTCCATCTGTTGGGTAGTATTGCTGGAGGAAAACAGTTGCTGCATTCCATCCAAGAGGTGACTGCAGCGGATGAATCATCCTTCTAAAGTCTGCAAAGTGGCTTTGGGATGAAAATGAAAAGTTTTAATTATTATTAAACGTAAAAAACTAGCTAGCCAGATGCAATGTGAATGAGAAGAATCAAGTAAATGTAAGGCTCTCTCGGCAATATTAATGGGGAACTGCAAAGGAAAAGTACTTATGCCTTTTGCTCTCCTTGATGATTGCATGTCATAACTTTTCAAAAAGAAAACATGCTAAAAGCTCTGCTTGTTTTTTATATAAAAAATATCAAATTACAGTCTCCCTGGCTTTGCTAGAAGATCCTTTTGAGGGCTGTAGAACAAGATTTGGATAGGAACATTAGAGCAGCTTTCCCAGCCCTCCGTTGAAAGCCTTGCCTCAGCCATCACCTCCCACATAAGGACAGGAATCAATACATTGGAAATGTTCAGAGCTGTTTAAAAGGAAGAGAGTTTGCTTAGCTGGATTTCCCACAGCATAATTTCAAAGTGAATAATTGCAAAGACTGCACCAACTCTATTCTCCACCAAAAAAGTCACAGAATCAATTTCCATTACTGGATGTAAAGCAATGAACAGCAGTAGGCTTGGCAGAATTTGATTATTTTAAAAATTTTTGATGGGTTATATCAATGGGTATTTAAGCATTTTTAAATTTTGTATCAATTTCAATTTTCACAGATGCATAAAATTATGGGTTTTAGGAAAAAAATATATTTTTATGGATTTAAATGTTCACAGTTGGAGGAAATTATGGGGGGTGAGACAAATGGGGGTGGGATTAGATGATTATTTAATGACAGACTTTGATATTCAAAAAATTAAGGCTTTAGAAAATAAGAACATAAGAACGGCCATACTGGGTCAGACCAAGGGTCCATCTAATCCAGTATCCTGTCTTCCAACAGTGGCCAATGCCAGGTGCCCCAGAGAGAATGAACAGAACAGGTAATCATCAAGTGATCCATCCCCTGTCACCCATTCCCAGCTTCTGGCAAACTGAGGCTAGGGACACCATCTCTACCCAACCTGGCTAATAGCCATTGATGGACCTATCCCCCATGAATTTATCTAGTTCTTTTTTTAACTCTGTTGTAGTCTTGGCCTTCACAACATCCTCTGGCAAAGAGTTCCACAGGTTGACTGTGCATTGTGTGGGGGGGAAAAAACTTCCTTTTGTTTTAAACCTGCTGCCTATTAATTTCATTTGTTGACCCCTAGTTCTTGTGTTATGAGTAAATAACACTTCCTTATTTACTTTCTCCACACCAGTCATGATTTTATAGACCTCAATCATATCCCGCCTTAGTCATCTCTTTTCCAAGCTGAAAAGTCCCAGTCTTATTAATCTCTCCTCATATGGCAGCCGTTCCATACCCCTAATCATTTTTGTTGCCCTTTTCTGAACCTTTTCCAATTCCAATAGATCTTTTTTGAGATGGGGCGACCACATCTGCATGTAGTATTCAAGATGTGGGCGTACCATGATTTATATAGAGGCAGTATGATATTTTCTGTCTTATTATCTATCCCTTTCTTAATGATTCCCAACATTCTGTTCTCTTTTTTGCCTGCCGCTGCACATTGAGTGGATGTTTTTAGAGAACTGTCCACACTGATGCCAAGATCTCTTGAGTGGTAACAGCTAATTTAGACCCCATCATTTTATATGTAGAGTTGGGATTATGTTTTCCAATGTGTATTACTTTGCATTTATCAACACTGAATTTCATCTGCCATTTTGTTGCCCAGTCACCCAGTTTTGTGAAATCCTTTTGTAGCTCTTCGCAGTCTGCCTGGGACTTAACTATCTTGAGTAGTTTTGCATCACCTGCAACTTTTGCCACCTCACTGTTTACCCCATTTTCCAGATCATTTATGAATTTATAACCATTAAAACACAAAATGTCAACATCACATGTCAAAATATACAATATAAATATCCTTAAATCAAACTAAGTTCTCAAGCAGCATTTTCTTTCTTTCCCTTTCTGTAAATTTCAATTATTATTGATAGAAATATTTTTCCTTGTGTGCGGTGAAATTGACATTTACAGACATATACCTAAATATCAGCCACACTGAGAGATGCTGCTTTTCTCTGTGCCATAACACAAGAGTGCCCAAATAGTGTCCAGCTGAGGGCCCCATTGGCAACTTACCAGAAGCGAAAAGGTTAGCCCTGAGTGCTATAAAAAGGAGATCCTTGCAACCACTCAACTTTCCCCCATTTAAATCACTCACATTTCCAACTCTATTCAAGTAGGTGAAGCTCATCTCTGTCTGTGGGATCGTGTGTGACTCTACCACAGAGTTCAGTCCTGGGAAATGAGTTCTTTCTGAACTGAAATATAGGCACAAACCAAAATCACAGTGAGACCAATACAAACTAACAGCATGCAAAGGACACTAGCTGCTATTAAGGTTGTAGTAGATAGAGCCCTGCGCAGATACAAAATTTGTATCGCATGCGATCTGCAAACATGGTCCGTGAATACAAAGCAGATTTGCAGGGCTCAAGTGGTAGATTCTCCATCACTGACAATTTTAAAATCAAGATTGGAGGTTTTTCTGAAAGATCTGGTCTAGGAACTATTTTGGGGAAGTTCTATGGTCTGTGTTATAAAGGAGGTCAGACTAGTGATCACAATGGTCCATTCTGGCCTTGGAATCTATCTATTATACTGAGCTTTTCCTCTTCAAAGCACTTTATAAGCACTGTTAACACAACTAGGATTAATGCAATGGCAACAATGCACACTCAAGATGTTCAGGAAATTCAGTTACAGTGGACAGCTCCTCCTTAACTCGCTGTCTTGGTGCAGCTCCCTTGTGTTCTCTTTTGTATATCACACAGGAAATTCCACCCAGCCAGTAGAATTTCAGGGTTTTACGATCCCTCTCAACAGGTAGAGCAGTTTATCATGATGCTCTAAGAAGCACTAAAGCTTTGGATTGATATAAACTCTGAGTGGCTGACGTGATCTAAACTTTGATGTTGAAACAGCTGGATTTGGAGGCCTTGCTCACAGTTGGCCTAAGTTTAGAAGGCCTCAGGTAAGGAGGATGGTGTTCAGGAGGGCCTAGCCAACTCATTCCAGATCAAGAAACTTGCAGATTACACTGGAAATTATCTTCCTTCCTGGGTATTTTTTGTTTTCCTTTCTAAAAGGAAAAAAGGAAATCCATGGAAAAATAAGGGGTAACCTTGCCCTGAGCTTGAGAGGGGAAGCATTAAAAAATTAGGAAATGCCAAGGTAAGGGTGAAAATTCCAATTTTAAAAGAGATGTCACCAAGTTTGAACAAATCATACTTATTTCGGTAATTAAAACAAAAAGGAAATGAGCAAGAACAAAGATGAACAACAGAGCAGAGGGACAAGGATGAGGCTTTATTGTATTTTTTTTTTTAAATACTGCTAACAGATCATGAACAGCAGGTAACCCACACTTACACAGAATAGCTCCGTTCCCCTCGAGTGGCTGGCTCACTCATAGGGATTTAAGAGTTTGCCACTGGCTTTGAGCTAGCAAAGCTGGCTCTTTAGCTCACACATCAGAGACTCAGACTTTTAGATCAAGAAGTTTGACCCTGCTACCAACAACCTACCAAGGGGCATCATGTTATAGACACAACATGGAACTAATGAGACACATGCCCACAATCACTTAACATGAACAAAGATGGCAGAAATGGGTGTAAAGTGATACCTTACTCCACTGCTACTCATGGTGGAGTAAGGTACTACTCACCATGAGGAAAGGTGACAGAACCGGGTCTTGGGCATTGGTCCTGTGAGTAGTTACCCAGATGCTTGACTTTACACAGTCAAGTAGTCCCACTGAAGTCAATGGGAACTACTCTCAGTACATAAAGTTTAGCATGTACAGATCAAGGGCTTGGATTGTATGTGTATCCCTTTTCTACACCTTTTAATTTGTTTTGGTTTTTTTGGTCTACATTGTAAGTTCTTTGTGGTAGGGACTGTCTTTCTGTGGATTTGTGCAGTGCCTCGCACAAGGGGGACCTGGCACTGATATGAACAATACGAATATTTAATAACAGTGTACCCTATATTCTAGAAGAGCAATCTGGTCTTTTAAATACATTTATTTCTTAAGCCCTGATCGTACAAACTAATGCATGCGCTTAACATTGAAATCAGTGGGTCAACTCACATGAGTAAAGTTCAGCATATGTGTAATTATTTGCAGAATTGGGGCCATAAGTGCTAACAGTTTGCTCTGCAATGTATAAAACGCAGAAGGTGACATGCTCCATGCCCCATGGCAACTGCAATCTCTAAAATGCTAATATTCTTCTCAGCCTCTGTCAGAAAAACAAGGGTGCCATCATTCTGCTACAGACTCTTAGTCCTGGGAATACTGACAACCTTCAAAAGTCATCCAAAGATTGGAACTCAGCAGCAATTCACCTGACTTCAGAATTTCGGTCAGAGAAGTCATAGACTGAAGTTTCATACAAAGAAGAAGGAGAGAAAGAGGTCTCAAGTGCAGTGAAAGTGGAAATAGTTCTGTTACAATTGGAACATCTGATCCTTCCTCCGGGAGAGCAATTGCTGGGGAAGTTTATAATCTTCAGTGTTGGTAATTCATCTAAAAATTAAAAGCAAAGACACTGTGAACACTGAGGATCTGATGTTACAGAATTCTACAGTTAGGGGGGACCATTTAGCTCTAACTATATATTGTCCATTTTAGATATTATTACAGCCCCGTCAGTGTCCTGTTAGCCCAGTTTATTAGTAACTAATTATAATATAATTAATCCTCTGCCTTCCCTAGGGCCTTTTATCAGAGGATCTTAAAATACATTACAAACAATAGTTAATTAAGCTTGACAACGCCACCAACTCCCAGACCAGAAAGGTAAGGAACATGTCACGCTAACTTAACCCACCACTTAAGTGCAATACTACACAACAGTTTGAGAGGATATGGAGAATAATACAAATCTAATTGCGGAGGGAACTTTTAGGGATGTTGAATTTCATTGCTTCATTGGAATTTGGCCGAGACGCCAAGTTTAATATCTCCTTCTTACAGAGAAAGAGTCAGGGGATCTTTAATAACCACAAGTGGTCAAGACCTCAGTTTTACCTCTCATGTGAAAGACATTATTATAGAAATCCCAAAAACCATAGTAGGGTACTGGCTCAGTACTGACTCTAAGGGGAAAACACCAGCACTGAATCCAACAGCACTTCCTGCTGCACCTGAAGCTTTAGATGTCTCTTACCCAGTCTTGTCTAATTGGGAACATGCATGCAATCTGTTAGAAAACATGTTAACTAACACATTTTAACTAGCATGCTGCTAAACACGATTTTGGCCTTAGTGGCTTTGTCTTCATTGCAAAAGCAATGTGCGTTTTTGCATCAAGATAGCTGCCCTGATGTAAAATCCTAGCAGAGACAAAGCGGAGGTAGTTTTTACCTCAGTGTAGCTAGTTGAGGTCAATTCCAGGTGGGGGCGGTACAAGGACAATAAGTGAGTTCTACATGTGAACCATGAGCAGGATCAGTAACCTCAGTATATTCATAATATATTCTAAGTATGAATATATTTCATATACATATTTAAAACTGGCAGGCAATGCAAGGAAAGATAGAAGAGCTGGAGGGTTTTCCTTCTGAGCAGATAGCCTGAGTCTCTTGAAATGTGCCTTCATTAGGAAAAAACACTAGCTAACGTAAGATGAAATCCTAGTGATGAGAAGGCAGTTTGTACATGAGTTAGCAGGTGGAGTTAAAGACTGAGCTCCCTCTGTAAAATATGCAGATGACACAAATATTGGTGAAATGATAAATATGAGAACAGGGCAGTCATACAGAGCAATCTGGATCGCTTGGTAAAATGGGCTCATTCAAACAAAGTATATTTTAACACAGGCAAATGCAAAGTCATACATGTAAGAAGAATGCAGGCCATATCTACAGAACTGCACAGTCCTGGATAGGAGTGATTCTGAAAAAGAATGACTCTGAAAAGGATTTAGGGGTCAGTGTGGACAAAAAACTCAACATAACCACCCAGTGCAATGCTATGGCAAAAAGGGCTAATGTGATCCTCAGATGTATAAACAGGGGGGTAGGGAGGTGATTTTACCTCTGTATACAGCACTGGGGACACCAATACTGGAATACTGTGTCAAGTTCTGGTATCCACAATTTTAAAAGGATGCTGAAAAACTGGTGTGCAGAAAAGAGCCACAAAAATAATCTGAGAGCTGGAAAAAATGCCTTGCAGTGAGAAACTTAATGAGCTCAATTTGTTTAGTTTACCAAAAAGAAGATTGAGAGGTGACTTGATTACAGTGTATAAGTACCTTCATAGACAGAAAATACCAGGTACTAAAGCAGTGGTCCTCAAACTTTTAATAGTCATGCCCGTCCCGTCTGTATTCACCCCAGGGGCCCCCCAAACGTTCCTCCACACACCCCTAGGGGGGCTTGCCCCACAGTTTAGGGACCTCTGTACTAAAGGATTATTTCATCTAGCATAGAAAGGCATAACAAGAACCAATGGCTGTAAATTTAAATCAGACAAATTCAAATTAGAAATTAGGCACATTCATTTAACATTGAGGGTGATTGGAGCAAACTACCAAGAGAAGTCATGGATTCTCTATCTCTGTATCTTGATGTCTTCAAATCAAGACTTAAATGTCTTTCTCGAAAATATGCTTTAGTCAAACACAAGTTATTGGGTTCAACATAAGGATGACGGTGAAATTTTATGGCAAGTGTTATGCAGGAGGACACAGCAGAGGATCCTTTCTAGCTTTAAAAAAACGATGAATAGTCTTTAACTTGACCTAACTTGTGTGAAAACTACAAACTGCCTTGACTGTGCTAGGATTGTCCCTGAAGTTGGATAACTCGAGTTCAGAATAGATCTTTTTCCTCTTAGAACAGACAGGGCCTTGGTCACTGGTTTTACCTTTGCTTTCCGAAGAAGAAGCCCTACAGAGTGAGTCAAAATTTCTTAAACGGACCCGAGGATGTCCCTGTTCAATCCTCCTTATAGTGTCCCAGCACTGTGGGTGTTGGCAAACAGCCATGTCACAGATGGTTTCATCCCACTGGCTGTCATCTGCAGTCACCATCTTTGCAACCATCCAGACATTAACGAATAGCAGTAAAATGGCAATACTGTATGTCTGAATACTCTGCAAAAACAGAAGAATTGAGCACAATGAGAAATGTTAACAAGAACAAGAATCATCTAGATTGCCATAAAATAACAGCACAAGACGTGTTCATAATTTTCCACTTATATCCTGGGTTGTCTTCAAGGGACTGATTGGGACAGTTTGGCGACTGTGACCCTGGGAGCCCCTCAATGCCAACCGGCAGAGGGCTCACCATACTGTAACTCACATCAGGTCTGACACACTCATTACCCCTGTGACGTTGCACTGAATGTGAATATGATGTAACTGGAATATGCATTATGCATAAGGTCTCTTGTAAGGTATCATTACAAAGGTTGTAACCTACTGGATATATTTATCCTATTTGTATGAATGTATCATTCTTGTATCTGAAACTAGAAATATTAAGTATAACTCTGAGGTCCTATTGTAATTATGCAAAGTGTGGGCCATTAATGGTGGGTTAGAATCTTGATGGCTCCCATTGACTAGGACAATTGACTGTAAATGGCTCTGTTTACCTGAAAGCTTGCCTATGTATGTGTAGGCCAGCCCATGGGTAATGAAAAATGAGGTCTTACAGTGACATGTGACCATGTCACCTGATACTGGAATCCATCTTAAACCTGGTGCTTTTCCATTTAGAAGGAGGGGTGGGGACCCATTGAGACAAAGGATTCTCGCCTTGTGCCAAAGCTATAAAAGGGGGTGGAGCAGGACAAGGTGGGTCCCAGTCTTGAGAAAGCCCCTGCTTTTCATCTAAGATGCCTGCTGGAACTAACAAGGACTGTATCAGGGAAATGATTGGGCCCAGACTAGGAAGGAGTCTAGTCTGTGAAACAAGCTTATTGGAACATCTCTGAGGGTGAGATTTACCTGTAATCGGTTTCTTAATGTATTAGGCTTAGACTTGTGTGTTTTGTTTTATTTTGCTTGGTAACTTACTTTGTTCTGTCTGTTATTACTTGGAACCACTTAAATCCTACTTTTTATACTTAATAAAATCACTTTTGTTTATTGATAAACCCAGAGTAAGTGATTAATATCTGGGGAAGCAAACATCTGTGCATATCTCTCTCTCAGTGTTACAGAGGGTGGACAATTTATGAGTTTACCCTGTATAAGCTTTATACAGAGTAAAACAGATTTATTTGGGGTTTGGATCCCATTGGGAACTGGGTGTCTGGGTGCTGGAAATAGATGACCTGCTGAGCAGTTTTTGGTTAAAGTCAGCAGCTTTGGGGGCATGGACCAGACCTGGGTCTGTATTGCAGGAAGCTAGTGTGTCTGGCTCAATAAGACAGGGTTTTGGAGTCCCAAGGTGGCAGGGAAAACGGGCTCAGAGGTAAATTCAGCACATCAGGTGACAGTCCCAAGGGGGTCTCTGTGACCGAACCCATCACAATCCCCAACACACTGTTGTCATAATATGGATCTAAAAGGTATTGTGTAAGGTATCACATGTACACTGGTAACATGCTGGTCCCGAACATCATTGCATGATGCATGAATGGTTTGTGTACAAAGAGTTATATATGTGTGCTAGAAATATGTTATTAAAATGTGCTTGGGAGGCAGTGCATAAACTCAGCTTGCCTTAGACAAAGGAACGTGCATTTACCTGTATGAGCAGCTTGATTACAGGCAGAGGACAATGAACATATATTTACATATACAGTAAACAAAGCCATCAAGCTGACAAATGGAGGAGGAGACAGTTTAGTGATCACACCAGGGGAGAGAATCAGCACCCCAAGAAGCTGCTCTTGAGATAGAGACAATAGACTTTGGGAACTATAGGGGTGTGGTTAGATGTTGATAGATGTTTGGCTGTGTGTGTGTGTTCCTTATGTGTGCCGTCCCAGCCCTGCGCGGACAGCTGGCATGGCAGACCTTGAGTGAACCACCCAATGACCACAAGATCTGTTAAGGGACAAAGGCATCCAGCTAGGTTTATTGTCAACAAAGCGTGGTACTAGTATCCCGCAGACTCTACCAGACCACTAATACATGTATGCCCGTAGCAATGGACCAGCTCAGTGAATAGCAGGACTTTCCGTTCCTCTCTAAGGCTAGACAAAGATACTCCCTCTGAAATAAATTTTATACCCCGATACAAACAAGTTAGTACTGCCCCCTGACGTCGCTAATTATTACCCATCATCTTGTACATGTTGGTTTGATCAAAACATCTATATTACGTACTGTTATTCTGACCTCATTTTTTAGGAGGGGTCAGTGTGTTCCTGTTATCCTTGGGTAATGTTTTTGTACCATCCTTGATATTGGGATGTGTTTGTGTGAGCACTCTGTGACTAGCGCTTCTTCGGAATGTGTATTTTTGCAATAGTCAGGATAACGGGCGGGTCCTCAGTTCTGTTCAGGAATAAAAAGCTTCCAGTGCAGCAGCATCACATCACCCAGCTCTTACACTGCCTGCGATGGGGGTTCCAGAGACACAGACGCACGTGGGGCGGGGTGTGAAGGCACTGGATCATCTCGCTGAGTAAACACAGATGGGGCTGAGCTCAGGCATTAGAAACATATTCTCCGCCAGCCTCCACCCTCCCACCACCAGCTCCTGGGCAAGTAGAGGGGCGGGGCAGCTCCACGGACGCACAGCTGGGAAACTGCGGAACCAGAAAACATGACAGCGCTGAGGAAACCCAAAGCAGCCCCCGCCCCCCCCCCCCCCCCCCCCCCNAAGTCTGTCGCCCGCGCACTGCATGCTGGGAGGGGTCAGAGGTGAGAGGTCAAGGGCTGGGCGCGCGGTTCAGTTCGCGGGGCCTTTTGTCTGCACGCGGCCGGCGGCCGCTCTGCCCCGTGAGTGCGGGGCGCGAGGGAGCGGGGACCGTCAGACCCCCCCCGGGCCGCCGCCAGTCCGCTCCCGGAGCGAGCCCCCGCCGTACGGCCCCGCGGGCGGGCCTGTGACTCCCACTGACCCCGCCGCCGCCCTCCGGTGTCCGTTAATAGGCTGGTGGCGGGTAAGGCTCGCGCTGCCCCAGTGCCCAACGGCGGCGCGGCTGGGCTGGAGGGGGCCGCTCCCCTAGGGCCGGAGGGAAACTGGCGACATATTTCCCTGTAACGCCCGCCCTAAAGCGCAGCGCTGCGGTGAGACGGGCTGTTACTGGCACTGGCGCGCCGAGGTTCCCGGTCTGCTCAGCTGAGAAGTCAGCAGGCGGCTTGGCTAACGGCCAGCCCGGCAGACCCCCTCTGAGAACCCAGCCGGGCTCTTTCCTGCCTTTCATCTTCCCCGGTCATACCGATCCCGCAGCTCCTGCGCTTGCTGACCGCTGAGTAGCCCACTGTTGTGGTGGGTTTTACTCAGGTGTAAGGGATTGAAACTGATTTAATATCTCTGTTGACAATGCACAGGAAGTTAAGAAAAAGAAATCCAAGGAGTCAATGTTCTCTTGGTTCTGCAGAGATAACAGGAATAAAGAGTGGTACAGACATTATCTCATTGATAGGCAGATGCCAGCCTAAACACAGGGGCAGAGCTACTTATAACTACTGTAATAGTGAGACAAGTGTTGTTTTATAAGCAGAGCTGCTCAGCAGAAAAAGTATCTGATGACTAGTTCTCATTTCAGTTCTAGGTGTTCAAAGATGGCGGAAAGACCAGAGGACTTGAATTTGCCCAACGCTGTCATCACTCGGATAATTAAAGAAGCAGTGAGTATTATCAGAGATATAGAAGTGTGCAAGAAGATTGAAGTGAAGACTGAAAACCTTAAAGGAGTAAAATGTGCCTGTCATACAGAAACTGGGTCCTATGCTGTCTAATTTTTTAATCTCCTTTTATGTTGCAGATGATAGAACAGTTTAACAGGAAAGTTCTCAACTTGAAATCTAATCATTTACTAAAAAAAGCCCTGACAATTCTTGTGGGTTTACAGTCACCTTTATTTTTTAGCGTTTTTCCTGCCCCTTGTTGGTTTGAGAGAGACCTACTCAGACAGGGAAATCTGACTATTCATGGTAAAACGAAATTATTTATGCTTAGTGCTGTCAAATGCTCAAGGTAGATTGGGAAAAATAGAGAAATACTTTTCTGTAATCTTTCTTGTATATATTATTTTTTAGAGTAGGAGGTAAAACATTTTCAAGTGGAAATGTTGTGTTTTGGTTTTTTTAAGTTGTAGTTTTATAAGGGGCTAAAAGTAGCAAATTCTGGGTTGTTTCCACTTATCCCAAGTGCAAAATCTTCCATTTCGTTTTCAGCTTTAGCTGGTGTGAGAGATATGTCATTTGCTGGGTGCAGTGGTTCTACTTTTTAAAATAATCTGCCATAAAATATTTTTGTATTTAAATTAAAGATATGTGTTCTATTTAATGCCAAGCAAACTTTATCTGAGCTGGCAAAAGAACAAGTTGACTACCTATTGAGATGGAAGAGAGACTGTTTTCTGACAGATAAACTGTACTGGATAAAATGATTTTTTCCTACTTATCCCCCATGCTGCTTTCCTCCCCCCTTTCTTTTTCCCCCCTTTCCCCAGTATCTAATATTTCATCCATTGCCACATTTACCATGAACCTGAAATAATTCAGAGTGCTGGAAAACATTTGGATTCTGCACAGCCACATACTATGGTAATGGGAAATCATAGAAAACCCTAAGATAGATAGTTGTAAATTTCTTATAATTTACAGAGCACTGACAATATTGTATATGCTTGAACCAGCTCCCAAAATAAGAGCAGAGTAAAGAAGGAAAATAGCTATTAGATCAGGGGTCGGCAACCTTTCAGAAGTGGTGTGCCGAGTCTTCATTTATTCACTCTCATTTAAGGTTTCGCGTGCCAGTAATACATTTTAACATTTTTAGAAGGTCTCTTTCTATAAGTCTATAATATATAACTAAACTATTGTTGTATGTCAAGTAAATAAGATTTTTAAAATGTTTAAGAAGCTTCATTTAAAATTAAATTAAAATGCAGAGCCCCCCGGACCAGTGGCCAGGACCCGGGCAGTGTGAGTGCCGCTGAAAATCAGCTCGTGTGCCGCCTTCGGCACGCGTGCCATAGGTTGCCTACCCCTGTACTAGATCAAGTCCAGTTCCTTGCCAGCAAATAAGATACAATATGTCTCAGTCATTAAATTGATGCTAGGCATGATCTTAACCAAAAGACCAAGAAGGATCAATGGATGGATGCTGCACATTATGAGAATATCCTTCTATGTTACAAATTTGGAAACAATTAAATGGACTAAGATTGAGGCAGAGGCCAAGTCCACTGCTACTACAAAAGTTACTTTCCCTCTGTCTTCTGGCTTTGTTCTTGACCTGGCTAAGCCCGTTCACAGTTAACCAGCTTCTTGTACTTAGATGTTTGATGTATCTGGAATATTATTTATTATTATTATTTGTATTATTGTGGTGCCTAGGAGCCCAAGTCATGGGCCAGGATCCCATTGTGCTAGTTGCTGTTCAAACACAGACCAAAAAGAAGGTCCTTGTCCCAAAGAGCTCACAACCTGAGACACGAGGTGGATATAGGCAGATGGAGGAGTACAAGGAAACAATAGGATAATATTGGGCATCGTGACAAGTTCACTCTTTGTTAGGGTTTTTGTAGGCATCCTGGCAAAGGAGAGTTTTGAGGAGGGGTTTGAAGGAGGATAATGAGGTGGCTTTGCAGATATTTAGCGGGGACCTCCTCCCAGGCATGAGGGGCAGCAGGGAGAAAGCACCAAAGGGGCTCATTTGAAAATTTAACAAGTGCATGATGGAGGCTGGTATCGTCGGCCGATCAGAGGTGAGAGTCAACATCTCAGTAGTGAATAAGAAATGATAGGTAGGGTCGGGATTGTTAAGGGCCTTGAAAGTGAATATAAGTATCTTATGATTGAAACACTAGAGAGGGGGTAGCCAGTGGAGGGATACAAAGAGATGGGTGACATAGTCGGAGCAATGGGTTAGGACAATTATCTATGCAGCAGCATTCTTCTAGCCTTATGTCATGGATCTGTGTTGTGCTCCAGCTTTTAAACAGGCTCTTGAAGGAACCCCTTTAATGTGTCAGACTCCAAGGGGTCTCGCTCGTCCTTCAGGGTAAGCCATGCAGCCTCACCACCTCCTAGACTGCGTGTCTGCTCCAGCACCCCTGCTTCACACTGTGAGCTCTGCCCAGCGAGTCCAGCTGACATAGACTCTTGGTTAGAGACTTGTACACTCTTCAGGGACTAATGCACCTCACCTGTATTTGCATTAACACCCAGGTAGCATTTTCAAAACAGAGTAAAAGGTTAAAGCATAGTCCATTCTGGTCAAACCAGAGCAATTCACCAGCCAAGGTGTAGTGAACGCCATTTCAAGCTCTATCTCCCTCTGACTCCTTAGTGAGATCCAGGAGAGAGCAGCCAGCCTCTTCCAGAACCAGAAGTCCACCCTTATCCTCTGCCGGTCATGTGTCAGTCCTTTGTTCTATAGCTGGGGTCTCTGCTCAGCTTCCCTGCTGAGAGGTGCAGGGGAAACCTCTTTCTCTTTGTTGCTGTTTCCTAGGTGTCATTGTTTTGGTCATTGGGGCTTTTCCATCATCTCTTTGGGATTCTGCATTGATACGGAGTCGCCTTCAGCAGGGTCCAGCCAATTCCTGTGACCTTATTCACTGTAGCCCAAACAAGAAGGTGACCCCCACATCTGATCTGCATTGCCCCAGACTTAATACTTATCCTTCCACTGGGTAACAGGGCAAAGTGCAGAGGGAAACTGAGGCACACATTAGGATTCATTAAAATACTATAGAAAATTCATTTTTTCACATTTATTGTTGACTGCAAACACTCTGAATGGCTTGACTGAACTGATAGCTTTCAGTCCTTTCTGACAGGACTTGATAGCCTCCAGATCTATATGATTTGAATTTCATCTAATTAAAATGACATTTCTTTTTTCCCAGCTTCCTGATGGAGTAAACATTTCCAAAGAAGCTCGGAGTGCAATATCTCGAGCTGCAAGTGTGTTTGTGTTGTATGCAACATCATGGTAAGCATCACTGGTGACCTGATCCAATGGACCATCTGATCTGTAGCCAGCCTTTTTGTTGGCTCTCTTGGAGAGGATTTTTGCAGTAGCTGTAATGAAAGGCATGTTTATCATTCATGTACATGAGGCATTATAAAGTTTCATCTGGTTTTAGTTTGTAATGTGACCTTTGTGTAATATAATCTTATGTTCAAAATTAGTTTCTTGATTAAGTAGCATGCTGCCATGCTAACTTTCAAATAGGGGCTAGTGATAAATCAACAGGGCAAATGCTTTGCTTCTGTGTCAGTGGCCAGTATTTGCTGCTTCATAATGCCCTCAGTTACTTGCCCAATATGTACATCCTGGGGGCCTACAGAGGTGGTGGTGGATTACTTCCTGTCGCCTTCAGTGATCACCTTGTGTCCTGAACCATCACATTTGATTTACCTTTATCACTACGCTTTATAATTTTTCAGAAAACACTGGTCATAAAATTATAGAGCCTTTTTATAGCAAACATTAATTTACATAAGGGCTCCTTGTTCTTGGGGTATGTGAACCCATTGTAGCCTTACGACTTCCCTTCTGAGTGTTAACCTAAGTAGTGTAGGAACTAACTAGGCATGTTTCATAGTGTATGTTAAATTACTCATTCAGGTCTAAAGGGTTTAGCTTCCTCCTGCACCTAAATTCTCTGTTTAAATCTATAGCAGTTGAAATTCAAACATCTTTAAAATGTAATAATAAAATTAAAAGGTATACCATCAACTTGAATACTAGTCAACTTTTAAAAAATGAATTCAACTACACTTGTCGTAACTACATATTTGTTACAATGTCCTTGAATCGCCCTGCCATTAATAGTTTTACAACCAGATTTAAATATGTATTTTCTTTCTTGTTACATGTGTGAAAAACCCACATAAATGGAAAACTCCCTGACTATACAGGGAAACAATGAAACTTACTATATACACATAAATGCACAATGTAAACAAAGGTGGTTTTTTCTTTAATCTGTTGTAGTTAGATTCTTGGTCAGTCATCCTAGGTATTGCTTATAATAGTGATTAAACATTTCTGAGGGCTGTGATTGTTTTTTAAGTTGTCTCTGTCCCTTTAAACAGCCAGTAGTTGGGGTTGGTTTGCTCTTTGATATTAATTCTTCTTCCTCTCTTTAGTGCAAATAACTTTGCAGTGAAAGGGAAGAGGAAAACACTGAATGCTGGAGATGTCCTCTCAGCCATGGAGGAAATGGAGTTCCAGAGATTCATAGCCCCTTTAAAGGAATCATTGGAAGGTAACTTGTTCTCTAACTGTACATTAAATTAGTCCTAATGACATTGAGTCCTATTTACCCAGAAGTTTGGACATCCAACTCTTATGTTCCCTGAATCATCTTTTTTTTTCTTTTCTTTTTTTAAAGCCAGATATTGCAATTTTTATGGGGACAGATGAACATGTAGTTTAATAGAACTGATATGATGTAATTTCACAAAGGTGACTCATCTAATCTATCTCCCCCATCACTTCTGTGTAGAGGAAGTCTTGTGTTCTGCATAATGCACATGAGCTCCTGTATCCTTCTCGCCATCTTTCTGCTGAACAGCACTTAACATAACTTCCTGTGGAGTCTATCACCACAACTCAAACAACAGGTTGGGTATCTGCTATCAAGAGGCTCAGTGCTCCATTTGTTGTAAGCCTGGAGAGCAAGGGGAGACCCTGGGTCACAGGAACGGGAGCCACCTCTAGATTGTCCCTACGATGGATACAATGACATACGTGTATCCAATTGTAGTTCTCTTGTTCTGTTAGTTTACAGGCGTGAGCAAAAAGGCAAGAAAGAAGCAAGGAAAGACAAAGACAAGAAGGCAGACTCTGAAGAACAAGACAAGAGCAGGGAGGAGGAGAATGATGATGATGATGAACGGATGGAGGAGGAGGAACAAAATGATGATGAAGAGGTGGATAACTGAGCTTCCTGGAGAAACAGACATGCACATGGGCCTGGGCTCTCTTCCTAGGGATATAAATACTGTAAATCAACCTCCTTGTGTCCTCTTGTTTTCCAGTTTCCAGCAAAGCTTCATGTTGTTCCTCTGGGGCCCATCCCTCCTGGCTTTAATTCTCAGATGTAGGTGGGCACCCTGATGAGACTGACACAGCTTCTGTAGTGGAAAGGCCACGTCTTCCCCATTGCATGGGACACTTGGCACACTCTCTCCAGATTCTGAAAAGCCATTAATTGATATAAATGACTGGTCTTTAATACTGGATTTGTTCTGCAATGCAAAATGGAATTTCAGAGATTCCAACAGAGAAAGCTGTGCAGGAGAATCTGCAGAAAAGTGTTGAGTAAGTTTGTTTTTGCTAACTAGGTCTGAGTTTGAATTTAATAGGCCTTAGGCCTGTTGCATTTAGATTGTATGTAATATGTTAGAGAGGTGCCATAATGGTTTAGAATGCTGCACACATGAGGGTTTTGTATAAGGTGGGGATTGAGGTTGTCTTAGCTGGATCCTTTCATTTTGATCGTGCCTTCTCTTTCGAAAGTGACTGACAGTCCCAGTAGACAAGGATCAGCTCTCCACAGGACTGACTCTTCTGCCCAGGATCAGTCAAATTCAAAGGACTGTACTGTGCTTCTGTAACATAACTTAATACCATAAGTGCTTATTTTTGTTTTTAAAAAATACTGAGAGCCTGACAGGGTTTTTATAAAAAATACCTGAAAGAAAAGTAACTGCTAAGAAAGCTTAACTGTGTCCCAAGTGTGATGCTGGGGGAAGGTTTGGATTGAGTTTCTGGCAAACTATTTCCCAAGGTAATGTGGATCGGGCCTATGGAAGTTTAAAGGAAGTGTCATCCCAATCTAATTGTTTTTCCTACTTGTAATAGTTTTGGTCTTTCTGTACTTGAGGTCTTGCTCCTGAACACCTTCCCCTTTTACACGTGGAGAAGGTACTTCCTGTGAGGAGCTCATCCTTTAATAATAACCCAGTTCTGTGTAGTCTTTAAAGAAAAACTTAACTCTTATTTGACCTAAACTAAAATCTGACAAAGGAAAGTTGGGAAAATTTGCAATAAGTTTAAAATTGTTAAAAATTCACCAGTTCTGTTGATATACCAGTTAAAATATGAGTGAGTGCTTGTATGAAACAGCACAACTTTGTTTTTTTGCTTCTGCTGGAGCAACACACACACAGCAAACATTGCAGGAGCTATGCTGCTCTCACATTGCTACAGCTGTGATAACTTCTACATGCAGATCCCAGATGGAGGAAGTCACTATCTGACAATCAGCAAAGATCTGTTATTCAGCTGCTGCAGGACTACACATTTAAAACAACTGAAGTTGTGACTGTCTCTGTAAAGGTGTTCAGTTATACAAGGAGATCATCCTCGCAGCTCTGTTTTTCTCTTATAATACATACTTGAGCTCCATCTCCTCTTGGGAAGGAACAGTATTTTATTTAAATAAAAGCCAAGTTCTCTATGGAAATGGGTCCCGTGCTTACTTCCTCCAGCCAGTAATAATATAAGCTATTTTCAGTTACACTACCACAAACTGCCCATGTAGCCAAAGACAGGTGCCAGTCTCACATAAAATTGCTAAAGGAGTAGATGATAAGAGGAGTGGTTTTAACTGGGCACGTCATCAGACTTCTGCTGTGAGCCAGTCATGGGGGCTTGGTTCCATAAAGGGACTTGGCATGTTGCAAGGAGTAAATCAGGAGGAAGAAGACTCCATATAAGCTGTAGCCAGGGAACTCCCGCAGGATGTAGGAGACCCCAGTTCAATTCCCCTCTCTGCCTGATGCAAAGGGATTTGAACAAGGATCATCTACTTCTCAGGTGAGTGCTCTAGACTATAGAGTGACTCTGGTTTTGGCCCAATTGATTGTTAAAGTGGAATAGCTTCAACAAGAGCGAGTGAGACCCTCATCAGCATATCCCATAGTCCAGTGGATAGGGCACTAATTTGAGAGGCCTTTCATCTTACTGAGCTTGTGCAGAAAATCTAGTCCATGTTTCTCAACCTTTTTGAGACCAGAGACCGGCTTGTTGCCTTCCTAAACTGTCAGGGCGCTGCCCCACGGACAGGTTGTTGAGAAACACTGCCCTAGACGTTTCACAATTTGGATTCAGTCAAACCATGGAACTAAAGCAAGGAAGTGAAGGGATGTTAGGTAGAGGGTGGCCCTACAGTCTTCTTTCACCTGGCTGCATCTCTGTCACCAGACTGCTTTGCTCACTGAGTCCCCTACTAAGGCTGAGGCGGTGCTTGCTGGAAGAAGGTGAGGTTTCAAAGAGCTAGTAGCTACAATGTGGTTCACACCAGTCCAAGACACCTGCTCACAACGTAACCAGTCAGCCTGCTGGCCAGAAGTACTACAACACTGCTGTTGCCGAGAGCCCTTGTATCCACAACTGCAACAGATTAATTCTCTTTCTGGTTGGGGTGCAGTCGTCTGGCCAATGTTCTAGGTGCTGACCTAGCCTCGATAGCAGACAAGCTGCTGCCTCCCAGCTGGATTACAGCAATACACTTTTGTGGGCTTGAAACTGAACTCTGGCTGGTACAACAGGTGTCAGTGTCTCCTCAGCAACACAGTGTATTAGAAGTACATCATCCTTGTTCTTTGCTTGCTATGCTGGCTTCCCATAGAATACTGCATCACAGTCAAGGTCTTGGTCCTTATTTTCAAAACATTTCATGATCTGGTTGTAGGATACCTAAAGAGATTGTGTCATGCTCTGGGACCATGAGTGCTCTCACCATCTCTACTCCATTGGCACAATGCTACCACGAGGGTGAAACTTGTCTTTGCAGGAGATGGGGCCTTCTTGGAGGCTCATCCAGGACTGTGTTACTTGTTCCAGCAAGAGTTGAGATCTATTCAGAACCTTTCCAGTCCAAGTGCTGATGCTATTTCTGAGACTTCCTCATAGGGAACCTGCTGGAGAGTGCCTAGCAGGAATCCACTCGGGGGGCGACCAAGGGGTGGATCATGGCAGCAAGGGCTGAGAGAAAGGTTGCAACCTACTTCCCAGCTGCAGAAGAGCTACAGCTGCTGCTGTCTGGGAATTCTGAAGCAGGCAAGGGTCCAACAGAACCCCTCAATGGGGAACAAAAGGGGCGCAAACTCCCTCAGTGGGGGAGCAGATGCCCGGGCCACCACCAGCTCCGCTTCAGCTTTGGTGTCCTTGAATTCACTTCCTCGCTTTGGCATGGGAGCCTAGACCGTTGTTAGGCTGTTTCTTTAGTAAGATCAGTAGGGAAAGGACTATCCCTCTGCTTATTCATGGTGTTCCTGGACTTGTCAGCAGATGGTGCTCATCCCCCTGAAATCAGGCAGTTCACTGCTCCGGGGACTGTCCCGCAGTATTGCAACCAGGAGCTGGATTTTCCCATGTGTGTGTTGGAGAGTTTCTGCCTTTCCACCAATCCTGACTAAAATGTAGATCTACTGCGTACAGATCATCAGCCTTCCTAGCTGGTCTTCATTTCACTGCTTGATTTTCTATACCAAAGTAGAAAAAATTCTTGTTTGGTTTGTGCATTGCCTAAGCAGCCTTCCTCCTGCTCCTCCATGCCCAAGCTCCTGCCTCAGCCGCCTGGTGCGGGGAGCCATTCAGCTGTTTAACCAAACTTCTCTCCTCAGATTGCTGGGAGCTCCAGGGTGATATTGATCAGTTGCTTCGGGTTTCTGTTAATTTACACCCATGTAATTTAAGTTCTAAGCACATCACTAACAGCTAGCCTTGACTACAGCTGGCCTCTGCCCCTCCACATAAAGAGGCGCTCTCCAGCCAGAGAATGGGCATCCATGGCACATTTGTTTCTAGTGATGCATTGGGCTCTGTTACTTTGTTACTTCTCATGCAGTTAACTCAGTTCATTTAAACACGGGAAGCATCACAGAACAAAAGGGTGGCGAGGAGGCAAAGAATGAACTAGTTAAAATGAATGGGCCAAATTCATCCCTTGTGTAAAACTCCATTGACCTGGTGCAGTTCTAACAAGGATGGTGTTGGCTCAGTCTCCCTTTGCGGAATCAGTGGGTGTCTGTCTCAGGAGTCACTACGTAACGCTTCTCTGACACCCACCCTGGGAAGTTCCTGTATCTTTAGAAGTTGAAGTTGTGCAGGAACCCTGATCTGGCTTGGCCACTGCAGAGGGTGTTACCATGCAGAGATCTGGGACAGGAACATGATCAAACTAGCACCCCTGATCCTAGGGGGTGGATTGAGAAATGGCAACAGGGAACCCTTGCAAGGCAGGTTAGCTGGCAGCGTGTGCTGGGAGCTGGTGTGATGTGTGGCTAGCTGGCTAAGGCTTTCATCTCCAAAGCGAGATGAATCAGAAAGCTAACCATCAAGTGGGAGTCTCTTGCTTAACGACCATCATGTTCTGACTGACTTACCTTGTCTGTAGTATTTGAAACGCCCATCCTTCCCTTCCCAGGCCTGAGCACTCTGGCAGAGTCTGTGTTACCTCACACTTACTGTTTCCTCCAGTTAATGGCTGCATTTGGAACTGGCCCAGTACAGTCACAGATAGGGTGACCAGATCGCAACAGTAAAATATCGGGGCACGTGGATTTACCGTTTCCCCGCCCCCCCCCCCCCATGCCCCACTGAAATCAGGAGCGGAGCTGTGAGGCGCCCCTCCCCTGGTGTCCCAGCAGAAGCTGGGAATGGAGCCGTGGGACTGAAGCGGGGCTTGGGGTTCCTCATGGCTCTGCTCCCAGTTTCAGTGGGGGTGAGGGCAGGTGTCAGGGCTCGGGGCTTTAGCTACGGGGAGGGGAGAAACCAGTGCTCCCCTCGTAGTAAAGCCCCAGTGCCCCCCCCCAGGGCTGAAGCCAGGAACAGAGCTACAGGGCTTCTGAAGCCCCAAGCCCTGGCGCATCCAATGAGGCTGAAACTGGGAGCAGATCTATGGGGCTGAAGCCTTGAGCCCCAGCGCTCACCTCAGATCTAAAACCCTGAGCTCTGGTGCTCCCGAGGGTCAGAAGCGCAGAGCCCTGCCCCCCTCCCCGTGGCTGCAGCCCTAACGCCCCCTCCCTCCCTCCCACAGTAGCTGAGGTCCGTAACATCGTGTTTGGATTTATGGACATTTCAGAGTTATGGACAATCTCCATTCCAGAGGTGTCCATAACTCTGAGGTTCTACTGTACCAAGTTTTAAATTTTACCTGGATATCAGGAAAAAAATGGCGTCCCAATCTTACATCGATCGGGACGCAGGACAAAGGGTTAAATATCTGGACATCTGGTCACCCTAGTCGCAGGCTTAGTAGCTGAGTATAATCATCCTTGCAGCATTCCAGAGTGGTAATCAGTTACAACCCAGTTAAAGAGAGACTGAGAGAAGCTAACTTTCTTTGGAGTCCTCCTTCCCTCCCCAAAGGAGGCCTAGGAGCCGGAGGGACATGCCAGCCACTTCCCGGGAGTCAGGCACGGAGCCTGCCTTCCCTGCTGACGTTGTGGCCAACTGGACTTTTAGTGGCCTGTTCAGTGGTGCTGACCAGAGCCGCCAGGGTCCCTTTTCACCCAAGCGTTCTGGTCGAAAACCGGATGCCTGGCAACCCTACGTCTGATGGATCTTCAACTTGCTTCTTTGATCCAAATACGTTCTGCGCTGGAGTTCCCTACGATGGAGAGGTAAATACTGGCTCCTCCCCTGCACTGGTTTCCCATTCCTGCTGAGAGCAGAATTTGAGGAGAAAAAAGACTATGAACACATTGATGTGTGGAAGGCAGCAATCTCTCCAGCTATGTTTCTCCGGTACTTTGCACAGTGGGGCCCAGATTGTGAGTGGGGCTTTTAGCCGTTGCCACAATCCCCATGAAATTCTCCAGCTCTTGACTTTACTAACTCATTAAATGGTCTCTGGGTCTCTAACCGTTAGCATGCTCTGAGCACGTTGAGTAAATTTGGGTTTAATACAAACGGAGGGGCTGAAGGGTGTAAATGTGAAGAGGAGACTTATTCCGGCATGAGTAGATCTGCCCCTAAACCCGACGCCTGAAAGGTGAGGGTTACACAGGGCAGACTTCTAGCAGCAATAGAAGAGACCCTTGCCCTTCACTTACAGTGTATCCTGCAATCACTGCAGGTGGAGAATACTGCATGCTAAGACAGCATGGTCTCACTCCAAGGCTTCCTTTATGCTTCAGAAGTAGCACAGAACTAAATCTACAATCCCCTTTTCACTGTCAATAGGTGATTGAAGTTTCATTTGCAGCTGCTAAGTGCATCATCACCAATTCTCTAGCTAGGCCTGAGACATATCCCCATTTCTAGGCTGCTCAGTGCCCAGCAGGGCTTTGCACAGCAGGGTGCCCATCTCTGCAATGTGGTGAGCAAAACTTGCTGTTGCTTACTACTGCAGCCACATGCATAGGGTGCCTCAGCCTCTGAAGTGGACACATGGGAGAAGGGATTAGGAGTCAGATCCTAATTGTGATGCTCGGCAGGTCGATAAAAACGTAGTAGCCTGTGATGGATTTGAAGCTTCCTGTCAGGGCCAGTTCCAGGTTTTTTGGCGCCCCAAGCAAAAAAAAAAAGCTGAAGTGCCGCACCTTGAAAAGTGCTGCCCCCAAAGGGCCAAAATGCCGCTCCTTGAAAAGTGCCGCCTCAAGCACATGCTTGGAATGCTGGTGCCTAGAGCCGGCCCTGCTTCCTGTAATCTATGAATACTATGTGCTGTATTTGTTTGTCTGAATAGTGTAAAGGTGTTTACTTTATTCATACTGGGTTAATTCAATAGCTGGTTGGTTGGGAAATGTATGCACGAAGATAGACAGTAGCCCAGGTACAATCTCCACAGCAACCACCCAGGACTATTCACTGGGAGAGTCTAACTCTGTCCCGCTCATGAGCTCCATAAACTGGCTTAAGGCAGACACAAGACTCGGCCTGTCCAATAAAGGGTCACACTCTCTAAACACGGGAGACAGAGTTTGGAACTGAGATGAACCCAGACTGAAAGGGGGGTTCTTGGGGTTAAGATAGGCCTGCCTAAGCCTTCAGATGAGACTAGGATGACCAGACAGCAAATGTGAAAAATCGGGACGGGAGTGGGTGGTAATAGGAGCCTATATAAGAAAAAGACCGAAAAATCAGGACTGTCCCTATAAAATCGGGACATCTGGTCGGGCCTGCTGAGCGATCATGGTTGGTGCATACAGGGCCGGCTTTAGGCCGATTCAGCCGAGTCCCCTGAATCGGGCCCCGCGCCCTTGCCACCGCCGGTGCGCCGTACCAGGGCGGCCCGGCTTCTCCAGGGAGCAATTTAAAGGGCCTGGGGCTCCCAGCAGGGACTGGAGCCCCAGGCCCTTTAAATTGCCACCAGAGCCCCACTGCTGGAGCCCTGGGGTAGGGCTGCGGGGCTCGGGGGGCTATTTAAAAAGTCTGGGGCTCACATTGCTTCTACCGCCCCGGCCCTTTAAATAGCCACTGGAGCCCCACCGCTTCCCCAGGGCTCCCGCGGCTATTTAAAGGGCCGTGGCGGTAGAAGCAGGGGCGCCCCGGCCCTTTAAATAGCCCTCAGAGCCCTGTGGGAGCGGGGGGCTCCAGCTGCCTCTGCCGCCCCGTCCTTTAAATAGGCCCCAGAGCCCTGTGGTAGCGGGGGGCTCCAGCTGCCTCTGCCGCCCCGTCCTTTAAATAGGCCCCAGAGCCCCGCTGCTTCCCCAGGGCTGCCACGGCTATTTAAAGGACTGGGGCGGCAGAGGCAGCTGGAGCCCCGGCCCTTTAAATAGCCCCCGGAGGCTCCTGCTATCCCAGGGCTCTGGGGGCTATTTAAAGGGCCTGGGGCTCCCCTGCTTCCACCACCCCGGCCCTTTAAATAGCCGTGGGAGCCCTGGGGAAGCGGCGGGCTCCGGGGGCTATTTAAAGGGCCAGGGCTCCAGCTGCCCTGCTGCAGCTAGCCCCTGTCTCCAGCCAGCCCCGCACCCCCTGCCCGCAGGCAGCCAGCCCCTGCTGCACCCCCTGCCCGCACCAGCCCCGCACCCCCTGCCCTGCCCACAGCCAGCCCCTGTCTCCATATATAGGTGTAAAATATATAATTTTGTTATTATTGATATAGTTATGGAAAGTAAATAATACATGGAAGAAATGAAAGGGGTTTTTTTTACATGTTTTTTTACGTGTTTTTTTTGTTTTTAGTCATCCCTGCCGGGGGCCCGCCGAAAATGTTTGAATTGGGCCCCGCACTTCCTAAAGCCGGCCCTGGGTGCATAGAGGTGGTACCCGAGACCCAGTCTGCATGGGGAAAATCACAAGATTCTGTCCCAGAGGGGTGATGCCTTGAGGCCTAAGACCCGGAGGGGTGCACTCAGAGAGAGCCCGCAGAAGAGGCAGAGGCAGCTAGCCCTCAACCATGACAGTGGTGGGATGGTGACTGGTGAATTTCCAGTAAGTGACAATAGCAGTAAAAACACAAAAGCAAGAGAAAAAGATAGACAGAAACAAATTAATTTAAAAGCGTCAGGGTGGATGTCCTTGGTTGTGTGAATCTGAGGAAACCATCTCCCCTCTCAGTGGCAAGTCTTTGAACTCTCCTCTCCCCTGCGCCCCTCTATTTTTGGTGATTCAGGATCTCCCATGGCTTCTTTGTTACGTAAGGCAGCAGACTCAGCCCCCAGCCCATTCAGTTTGCATGTGAGCTCACTGTACTCACACATGCTGTGGGGAAGCTGGGTAGCGTCTCCAGAACTGCCAACCTTAAGAGAACCAAAATCATGAGATTGTTAACCAAAATCAGATCATGTTTTTCAGTTGGTCTTTTCACTTTCTTCCCCTCTACTCCAGTGCCAATGTGTGGGTGACACTTTCAGGGTGAAAAGCCAATATTTAATACACACAAAATTGGTGTCTCTTGCAGGCTGCTCAGATGGAGACTCCACGCACGCACCCCTGAGATATGGGAACTGCCAGCCATCACCTATTAGTAGGGGCCTACCAATTTCATGGCCGTGAAAAACATGTCACAGACTGTGAAATAAGCCCTTCCCCGTGAAATCTGATCTCACCCTTGCTGCTGGGAGCTCTCCAGCCAGGGGCTCCTAGCTGCGAGTCCCCAGCCCCAGCCGGGCTGGGGAGCAACAGGACTTGTCCTTCCCCTGCACAGCCTCTTTCAGGGGGAGATCAGACCCACTCTGCCTCCTCCTGAAGCTCTGGAGCTGGGCAGCTGAAGAAGGCTTGTGGAGGTGGGGTCGATCTCCCCCTGCTGATGGAAGCGCCACAGTTGGGGGCTCTTGGCTGAGAGTCCCCCACCAGGCTTGGGAGGGACAGGACTTGTCCTTCCCCTGCGCGGCTGCTCTGGCGAGGGGGAAGATCAGACCACCTCAGGGTACCTTTTGGGTTGGGACCCCCAGGGTTACAACACCATGAAATTACATATGTAAACATCTGAAAAGGTGAAATTGACCAATTAAAAAACCCTCTGGCCATGAAATTGATCAAAATGGACTGTGAATTTGGTAGGGGCCTACCTATTATTGTCTTGAGTAGACTCTCTCCCCCCCTCCTTTCCCAACTTGCCCCGTATTCCCCTTCAGTACAATGGAGATGGAACAGGAACAATGAACATACAAATAACTCAGTGCACTCTTAGTATGGATCAAGTTTGACAATTATTTTTCAAAAAAGACTTAAGTGACCTGCCAAGATCTTTACCTGTAAGACTCTCTTCACACCACGAAGCACCTTGCTACCTGCTGAAAAAAACCTCTCCCCAGCAGTGCTCTCTAGAACTCCCTGCTTGCTGGAGTGACATTTACCATCTGTCAATATTTATTTTTTAAGAAAAAATCAGTTCTCTCTCACTCAAAGCTTTTTAAAAAGACTTTTAAATCATTCTCTTTTCGTTGTATAATTTTGATCAATGACAGAAATGTATCCGTTACCAAGAATTACAATAAATTGTTTATTTGAAAAATCAGATTGCAATTATAATTAAAATAAAAAATTAATGTTTATTTAATTGTCCTTCCCTCCTGCTGCTCCAGGCCTTCCCCTCTGCGCCCCACCCAGCTGCAGCACTGCCTGGCTCTGCATCTCCCCACGGCCTGGAAAAGAGCAGCTGGAGGAAGGTTTTAGCTAAAGCAGTGGTTCTCAAACTTTTTTTTTCACGGACCACTTGAAAATTGCTAAGTCTTGGCAGACCACTTAATGATCTTTCCAAATGTTGTTTGTACCGATACCTAACTATTGCAAAGCGTTTTGGATAAAAGCACTATATTAAAAAAAATAATAATTTACTTTTTTGTTCTACAAATAAAAGCACACAATTCATATTTTAATATCAATACTGTAGTCTTACCTTTCTAATGCGATAGATGTGCCCTCTCTCCCCTGCCACGGCAGCCCCTGAGCTGGGGCTGGGAAGGAGGGGGGGGGAGGTCTCTCCCCAGCAGCTGGAGCTGGGGAAAGTTGCCTCTTTCTCTGGCTGCCGTAACCCTGCACATCCCAAATTCCCCCCCCCCTTCTCACCCCACTGCCCCTTCCCACCTACCCCTTATTCCCCCCAAGGCCAGCCACCTATTAGTGGAGCCAGGCCTGTGTCCTTCATTCTCTCGTGTGCGGCCGCCCAGGCGTGTCCCTTAGAGGGAACTATCCGTGGACCCCCTGAATGGAGCTCGCGGACCACCTCGCGGAGAACTTCTGAGCTAAAGCGAACTAAGATCACTTTCCTCCTGAATGAGAACATCTAACATCAGCCCTTTGGTTCAGTCACCTTCACTTGTCTGATGGCCCCTGTAGCCAGGGCCTGGGCAGAGCTGCTTCCCCACAGGCCGAGCCGTCTATCCAGGGCTGCTTTAGCTGTGGGAGCCCTTGGGAGGGCTCCCCTAGCTCGAGTCGCCCTGCTCCTAATAACCTGGCTGGTTTGCACTGCACGGGAGCCTGTGGCTGGGGTGAGGGGAAAGGGGGAGATGCAGGAAAATCTGGGTCTGCAACCCCAGATCCGGGCCTGTTCTTTAAACATTTTTGGGGGTGGAGGAATGGCCTGGGGGGGGGGGGGGGGGGGGGGGGGCCNGGGGAGCCTGTGGCTGGGGTGAGGGGAAAGGGGGAGATGCAGGAAAATCTGGGTCTGTAAACCCAGATCCGGGCCTGTTCTTTAAACATTTTGCGGGGTGGAGGAATGGCCTGGGGGGGGTGCAGAGTCCCGGGCAGGAGCCGGGCGCTACAATCCCGATGGCTGCCGCACGGGGGCGCCGCGCCCAGCGGGCGGGGGGCGGGGCCCAGCTGGTTTCGGGGGCGGGGCCCCCCACGCGGAGCGGAGCGGAGCCCGGACAGCGTCTTTTTGCAGCGAGGCCCAGGTGAGCCGGGGATGGCCCGGGCCCCGCACGGCCTCTGGCCCGTTGCTCCCGGCGGGTCCCGGGGCGGGGCGGTCCGGCTCCCGGGGCTCGGCTTGGAGCTCGCCCCTCCGACTGCCCGGGGGGTGACCGAGCCAGGGGACTGGCTGGTGCAGTGGAGCTGCGGGGTGGCTCCTTCCTAATTCAGCTCCTGCCCTGCCAGGCTCTGCTGGGCCCAGGAGAGCCCAGCGGTTCCTCTGGCAGCTCGGAGCCCTCTGGCCGGCTCCCAGCAGAAGAGGAGGGAGCGGTGCAGGGCCCTGAGCTGCTGTAACCTCCTCCCTCCTGGGGAAACTGTCTCCAGAGCCCGCTCGGCTCCCGGGAGGGCAGGGGACGCGGAGGGGGTCCTGCGCCCTGCCTCGGTATGTGCTGGGCAGCGCTCTATACACAGTCTGAGCAGAAGGAGAAAGTCGCCGTGTGAGGCAGAAGTTTGTTCTTTCTGGATGTTCCCCTTCTAGCTACTCACCACCTCAGCAGCTGGGCAGATGGTTTCTCGGGCAGGAGACTATCAGACCTGCGGGTACCTGTATCACAAGGAGCATGAAACCAAGCCCAGAGTCTCCCCCTTGCCCCCCTATGTGATCTGCTGCCACAAGCTGGTCCTGTTGATTTAACTGTTGGCATTTCCCCATTTAAAACACGCAAATTGCAGTTTTCAAATGGGCACTCCAGCAGGCTACCTCCTCGGGCAGGGCACGCTGCTCGGTCTGAGAACCACAGCCGGTGCTGTGGGTGGGCCTGTGACATCTCGCACACAGGGCACCTAGACAAGGACTGCTGTGTCCTGTACAAGCGCTGTCTAGGCGTTGTCAGTTCCCAGAGCTGAAGGCACTGGCAGTGATATGAAATAACGAACAGCTAGAAGGGGCATCTCATGCAAGCTGCAGTAGTTAATGTTTGTCAGAGTTTGGGTCGAAATAGCAGAATTTACTGAAGCTTCTGCTGAGCAAACAGGGCTACCAGCCAAGGCAGGCAGAGGGTCAGGAGTGTATTAGACAAACCCAGTGCGTTTTTGAGTTTAGAAAAGCAGCAGATTTTTCTTGTAAGTAATTAACATCCTCGGGCACTGCTAATCCTGCTATTGTACACGGGGGTGCTGGGAAGCCCTCCCTCCCGGCCTGGCTTTAGATTTATGTAGCATTTTGAACTGTAAGCGGATCTCTGTGAGTCAGTTCAGCTGAAACAAGCCATGGTCTCCTGACTTCTGTCCTATCCACTTCCCAACCCCCACCCGCCTCCTGGTCAAGCTTCCCCCACCCCCTTTTCCTTAGCCTGTGGGCCTAGAATGACAGCGAATGAGCTGCTGGTTCTGCGCTTGCAGGACTTTTGACTGTCATCATCTGTGAACAGAGACTTCACCCTGCAGGGATGGGTGGGGTGATTTGATGCCCTATGGTGTGCTGGGTGCTCAATGGGCACAAACATTAAATTACTTTTACGTCAGTGGGTAAGGAGATTACAACATTCCAGCATTTAACCCTCTTCTTCCAGGGCACCAGCAGCTGCCTCCTTGCCCAGAGACATTTGTTGCTTCTTGACTAACCTGATGTCTTGGGCAGTTGGTGTCTCTATGGCAGATAAAGACGTCTGTTCTCGTGATGATTGCCCAGTCAGTTCCCTCCATTTGACTTCTACCACTGCAAGTGTGCGGGATGGGGGATGGTTACATGTGGGGGATGGTTACATGTGTTTGCACTATCACCAAACCTCTTTGCATAGATTACCCAGAGCAAAGTGGTATCTTGCTGGTCCCTCTGTCATAGATGTAACAGAGTAGCATGCTATTGTGGACTGGCCAGTCCCTCCTCAGTTAATGACTCCTCGTAACTATCCAGTAACAGTCCTAAGGTCATGACCTTAGGGTGACTTTAAAGAACAGGCTCATTCACTATTCCTAATCCTTACAATGGGTTCAGTAAAAACTGCTCCCCACAGATGATCTGAAAGACAGGCTTATGCCTTACCTATACGCTTCCTGCAGTGCTTTGGTACCACAGTCCAGGTGCCTTAGGAACACCATAGACAGTAAACATTTCACCAGAAGAACAGACTCCTGCTTAGTGTATGTGCGCCTGTCCTTGACTAAAGCCAGCAGCATGGATGGGTATCATCAGATCCCCCTAGAGCTCTCCTGGGTATCTACCTGGATAATTGGATGGCCCAGTGAGCAGCGCTTGCATCTGTCTGAGAGTGGGAAGTTTTCCCTAGGGGGTGTGAGGGTCTCAGCTATCAATTTCTACAAACTTTTTTAACAAGGTAGGTCTAATCCTGTTTCTAGCCATATGGTTACAAAGAGAAGCACCGAAATGTGACCAGTGCGGTGTTGTTTGTCTGAGTGCACCACTGCTCTGCCCACACTAGGGCTTTTCCAAAGCAGCAGCAGGTTAACGAAAGTGACAAGATTGGTCAGTTTCAGGCTGCTCTTCAGATCCTTGTGGGTAGCAGTGACACCAAAGCTTATGCTCAAATAAATTTGTTAGTCTCTAAGGTGCCACAAGTACTCCTGTTCTTTTTGCTGATACAGACTAACACGGCTGCGACTCTGAAAAGTGACACCTAAAACAGTCATGTCAATTTCACAATGCTTCAGAGGAAAACTTTTGACAAGACAGAGGCAGGCACTGATCTTAGTCCTGGGAAGGACCCATAAAACAGGCTGACGGGCAGAGTGGGGGAGGCAGTCCACTCTTGCAGCAGTCAGAAGGCTCAGGAGTAGGGAGACAGTCAGAAGGCTCCTTCCTCCTAATGGCGTCTAGATGAGGGTGGTAGAGGCTGGTATGAAAAGCAGAGCCCTGCACAGAGTCCCCAGACAGCATCCTTGGCCTTTCCATGCTGTTTTGGCAGGGGCTGGGCCCTTCTCCAAGACAGGCTGCTCTTGGGTTTTGCTGGTGGAGCCCCCATTCCCGTGGAATTTGTATCTCCCTGGCTTGTGGGTTTAGGGCTTGTACACGCTACTACTTATGTCACTCAGGAGACCCCCCCCCCCCCCCCCCCCCCCCCCCCCGGGCCCCCCCCCCCCCCCCCCCGAGGGACGTAAGTTGCACCCTCCTAAGCCTCGGTATGGACACTGCTATGTCAGCGGGAGAGCTGCTCTCACGTCGGCATAGAGCATCTTCACCAGACGTGCTACTGCGGCGCAGCTGCATCAGCCCAGCTATAGCTTCTGGTGTAGCCTAGGCCTCAGGCTCCTGCCTAGTAGGCACCTGGTAACATTTTCAGGTCCTGGCCATAGTCCCTTTGCCTCACATGGATGGTATCGTGGATCTGCAGCCCTCTTGTCCTTGAGGTTTATGAGAGAGTCCATGATCTTCCCACACAGTATCCTTCCACAAGCACCGCTGGCACCCAACTTCTCAACGCTAAGCTAACTATTACCCCTGTTAGCGTATGTACCAAATGACTCCATTATTTCCCCACCCCTACCCCTGTAGTCCCAAATAAATGGATGATGCACATCAGAATACCGGACATTTATAACACGTCTATAGGGCCTCCTTCCCAAAGTGATCTACTGGATCTTCTCTCTACAGAGATGCACATGATGGAGCTGGATTGCTCACTCCAAGGCATGTGGGAATCTAATCCCCAGCTGTCTCTGGGGTGGAACGACAGCCACTCTTCATACTGGCTTAGGAAAGCGAACGAAGGAAGAATCATAGAATCGTAGGACTGGAAGGGACCTCGAGAGGTCATCTAGTCCCATCCCCTGCACTCATGGCAGGACTAAGTATTATCTAGACATGGGGTAGGCAAACTATGGGCCATGGGGTGTTTTAAGCTGGCCTGTGAGCTCCAGCCGGGGTGCTGGGTCTGGGGCTTGCCCCGCTCCGGCCGGGGCGCTGGGTTGGAGGCCGCACCACGTGGCTCCCAGAAGCAGACGCATGGCCCTGCTGCGGCTCCTATGTGTTCCAACCCCAATTTTGTGAGCATTCATGGCCCGCCATACAATTTCTATTCCCAGATGTGGCCCTCAGGCCAAAAAGTTTGCCCACCCCTGATCTAGACCATCCCTGACAGGTGACTGGAGATTTTTAAGAGCAGGTTAGACAATGATGGAGATTCCACAACCTCCCTAGGCAATTTGTTCTCGTGCTTAACCACTGACAGGACGTTTTTCCTAATGTCCAACCTAAACCGCCCTTGCTGCAACTTAAGCCCATTGCTTCTTGTCCTGTCCTCAGAGGTTAAGGAGAACAATTTTTCTCCGTCCTCCTTGTAATAACATTTTATGTACTTGAAAACTGTTATCATGTCTTCTCTGTCTTCTCTTCTCCAGACTAAACAAACCATTTTTTTCAATCTTCCCTCATAGGTCATGTTTTCTAGACCTTTAATCATTCTTGTTGCTCTTCTCTGGACTTTCTCCAATTTGTCCACATCTTTCCTGAAATGTGGTGCCCAGAACTGGACACAATACTCCAGTTGAGGCCTAATTAGCGCATAAGAATTACTACTCGTGTCTTGCTTACAACACTCCTGCTAATACATCCCAGAATGATGTTCACTTTTTTTGCAACAGCGTTACACTGTTGACTCATATTTAGCTTGTGATCCACTATGACCCCCAGATCCCTTTCCGCAGTTCTCCTTCCTAGGCAGTCATTTCCCATTTTGTATGTGTGCAACTGATTGTTCCTTTCTAAGTGGAGTACTTTGTATTTGTCCTTATTGAATTTCATCCTATTTACTTCAAACCATTTCTCCAGTTTATCCCTACATACTTGTGTTGTTTGTTTATATTCATCCTTTGTAATTTGGCCTATTTTCTACTTTTTGTAAGACTCTCTTTTTGAGTTTCAGATAATTGAAGATCTCCTGGTTAAGCCAGAGTGGTCTCTTGCCATTCTTCCTGTCATTCCTACACAGTGGGATAGTTTGCTCTTGTGCCCTTAAAAATGTCTTTTTGAAAACCTTCCAACTCTCTTAAACTGTTTTTCCCCGTAGACTTGCTTCCCATGGGATCTTACCTACCAACTCCCTGAGTTTGCTAACGTCTGCCTTCTGGACATCCATTAGCTTTATTGTGCTGTTTTCCCTCTTATTCCTTAGAAGCCTTAGAATCATGAACTCTCTCATTTCATGATCACTTTCACCCAAGCTTCCCTCCACTTTCAAATTCTCATCCAATTCCTCCCTATTTGCCAAGTTAAATCTAGAACAGCCTCTCCCCTAGTAGCTTTCCGCCCCTTCTGTTTCCATTTGAAACTGGGACAGAATATGATGATCTGGGCTGAAATTACGACTGGGGTCCTGGCCAGTGTCCGTAATGTTGCCCATGCAAGTAAAATACCATGGGGATCTCTAGCTACTCTGAAGGGACAGGGTGCTAGATTTATATCTCCTCTGACAGATCCCCTGCTGCACACCACCACCTAGTCCCATGCTGCTTGGGACTGACGAGGGAAGAGCATGGCCTGCTAAATCAGCCACTCACTGCCACACCCTGAGCCACAAGAGAGGGAAGAGAAAAGAACCGCAGTTTTAAAGATGCAGTTTCTGTCTCTGGTGTTGACTTTCATTTGTTTGCAATCTCCCTGCTGGAAAAACACAGGCATGGCCCATGGTCTCACTAGCCATTGTCGGGACTGGCACATTGCAACAGCATCAAGCTGCTTAGGGGATTGCTTTCATTTGCCTTTCTGGGCACAAACGGGCACCCTTGGTTTGCTAAGCCAGGCTTTAAGACAAAAGGGAATAGGAAAGAGATGAAATAAGGTGGAGAAAGGAAAGGACACATGGGGGGATGGGGACACAGTCTCACATCCCAGGTGGGGTTTGGCATTTAGCCAGAGCAGGGAGTTGACCTGCTTTCAGTTAGCAGTTGTTGAGTTTTCTTTTTCTTCATTTTCCCCCAAAAAGGATCTTTTTAATGACCCCCAAAGGGAGCAATGGGTGGAATAGTCTATCCCCTTCTTATGTGGTCACCAATTAGACCTAATCTTCAACCCAATTTTGGTCCATTGATTTCCAGTCCCACACTTCACTTGTTTACCAGGCATGATCTCAGCACAGTCCTTGAGTTACATCAGTCGGCCTTGTGTTTGGACTAATTCAGTCTTTGTCTCACTTTTGTACCTTTTCCCATTAGCATTTGTTGTTATAGGTTATTGTGACACTTTATGAACTTTTATAAGAATGGCCAGACTGGGTCAGACCAAAGGTCCGTCTAGCCCATGTCCTGTCTGCTGACAGTGGCCAGTGGCAGGTGCCCCGGGGGAATGAACAGAACAGGCAGTCACTGAGTGATTCATGCCCTGTCGTCCGTTCCCAGCTTCTGGCCCTCAGAGGCTTCTCACAGCTGAACTTCCAATTAGGGTAAATGTGTAGGCCCAGTTATTACCACGCCCCTGCCTGCGGAAGTCGGGCTTGGTGAAGAGGCAACTTTCCCTGAGGCTGGAATATCTGCCCTGTTCACTTCCCAGGCTGGCCCCATAGGAGCCTTTCCTGAGGTACCGGGGATAGAGCCGTGGGGGTTTGAGTCCGACTCTCCTCCCTGCTGCCATGGGGCAGAACCGGGCTGTTGTTGCAAACGTGTGTTGAAGTGAAAGGGGAGCCGGGTTGCTTCCCTTCCCTGCTGGTCTCTCGTTTGGCTGCTGTGGTGTAACAGTTGGGTCAGCTTCACCTCTGCATGCACTGGAGCTAGCATTGGCCCTGGGGGCTGCAGACAGGCAGGAGCCGGAGCAATCGCAGCATGGGCTGGAATCTGCCTCTGGGGTGTGAAGGTCTCACCCCGAAGCGGAGCTGAAGTGGCTGTTTTTGAAGTTAGACTGAGTGAGACGTCCCCCCGCAGCATCTCAGATCAACCCCACGCTCTCCAGGGAGCTTTGCAGAGGTGTCACGGAGTGAGTCCTGTCAGGACACAGAGCAGGACAGGCCCTAGGCCCTTCCGCACCAGGCATACGGGCCCCTGACACGTGAGCTGAAGGAGGGAGTGGCAGGCTGTTTGCCGTGATGTGGGCTGCTGCTAGAGGGAGATCTGGTCCTGTGCCCTTGGCTGCGCTTGTGACGCATTTTCAGTCAAAAATAGAGACAAACCTGAGTGCCGGAGCTTGGATCTGACTGGGTGATGCTTGGATTAGGCTTGTCACTTTGGCCCATTTAGATCCTGACATTTTAAGACCAGAAGGGAGCTTTAGATAGTCTAGTCTGACTTCCTGTACACCCAGTGGGGCCTGCCTCCGGCCCGTGTCTTGTGACCGAGCTAAGAGCCGTGGAGAGAGGCAGGGTGGTGGAGTCAGAGGGCAGACATGGGCCTAACCCTCCCCAAAGCCCTCGTGGGGGTCGGAGCCGGTGCTCTGGTTCAAGGTTTGGGGGAGGTTCAGAGGGTGGTGATGGAAGCTGTCTGCCAGCGCTAGCCTGGGGGGAGGGGGCAGGGGGGGTCATGCTGCTGCTTAGAGGTCAGGGAAGGTTTTGATACCCCCAGAAAGCCCCGTGTAGCTCCCAGTGTTAACCCTCCTGTCTGGTGGCTGTCGTCCAGGACGCTACCCCCCGGAGGCCATTTAATGTCACGGTGTCTTTGAGCAGGCGTGTGCTCTGCTCAGTGCTGCATTGCTCTGCGCTGTGTCCTGCTGCCTGTGGCAGTGCCTCTCTGCTCCTCTGGCTGTCCCTGCCTCGCACTGCTCCACCCAGGTTCCCAGGCAGCCCCGGCAATAGGACTGTATCTTCCCTCTGCAGAGACGCACACGGTGGAGCTGGATTGCTCGCTGCAAAGCGTGTGGGAATCTGGTATCTGCTCAAACCCCTCCCTCCCCCCCCCCCACATCCACACACACACACACCATGCGCCTGGGAGCCTGCTTCACATGCGTGACTTCATTGTCATAGCTCGGCCTGGCCAAACGCACCCACCTGGCCAGCTCCGTTCACCTGGGCTAAGAGTTGCAGGTGACCTCCTCTGCGAGTGATGGGCCGGCATTTCCCATGCAGCAGAGCCTGGTTACGAACTGTCCTTGACAAGGCCTAAATACAGACATGACGATAGCACCCAGACAGTCCCTGCTCCTCTCTCTCCCTTGCAAGCCTCCCCACATCCCCTTTTGGGGCCACCTGCTCCAGGCACGGTTATTTTTCTGAGCGAAGACCTTTGAGCAGCTGCTCAGTCTGGCTTTTCCAGGGTCTCTGCCCCCTCTTGTGTCTCTGGCTCCTCCAGCCTTTTCCGGCCAAGGGACGAATTCTTTAAGCCCCCGTTGCACCGTCATTCTCCGAAGCTGCCTATGCTGAGCTGGTGTGTCCCGTATCCCCTCCCTTACGAGGTGGAACTGGAGTGCAACGTAGCTGCTGGTTCCAGGCTCCCCTACTATCCTCCCGCCCTCTGTGGGCGAGTCGATCTGCCGGGGCTGCTTCCTGCCTCAGCAAGCTGTAACCTGGTAACGTCGCTGAGAGTTACTGTCTGGCTGCCCGCAGTGAAGGCAGGGCAGGACCTGTAGCTGTGAGAGCTGCTCCAGTCTCCTCTCCTGGTGACTTCACATGCAGCACAACTCTTCGGGGTTTGGCTTGTCAGGTCCGTACCTGGAGCTCTTCACTGCCGGGTTCTTCATTGCCATTCGGTGCTTTGCTGCTGACAGCAAAGGGGGGAAACCCACTGCTGTATTCGTGTTGGGGGCATGCCCGCAGGCCCACCCCGGGATCGGAGCCCACTGCCCTTAGGAGCTGGCAGGCTAGGCTGTAACAGCTGGTTCAGCAGGTGCTAGCGTACAATTGCTTTGTCTGGGTTAGAATTCTAGAAGAGACGACAACCCAGCAACACAACTCTAAACCGTAGTCCAGACAAAGCTGGAGACGACAGGTGGTGGGTGGAGCACAAGGTAAGCATGAGGCTGGCATAGACTCAACCTCCCGAACACAGCTCTTAGCAAATAGGGGCTAGTCGGCTCCTGCTCGCCCTTACGCGAGGGCTTAATCTGAGTGTGGGGAAAGCTCTGTGGGATTGCTTCTCAAAGAAGGGGTCTGGGCCATTTGTTGGACTGGACCAAGCGCTTGGGGTAGGACACGATTCTGCGCGGGCCTGGCATGGCCGTGCTGACTGGGTCAGTCGTTTCTAACTCTTATTTCAGAATCAAAATCTCTACCCAAGCAGAGCTTCAACCCTGACAATGAAATCCTGGAGGTCTGCAGGGGACTGCACAGCTGCTGTTGATCTTACGAGGAATGCTCTGGGATACTGTCCTGATGGGTGGGAGGGTACAGATAGATTCCACTGTCAGTGCCTGGTCTCTGGTTTTCACGTCTGCTTCTTTCTTTTACTGGCTGGGCTCCAGCTTCTCTAACAGAAGCTCAGTCTCTCTGCTCCTGGCACTTCCCCAAGGCTCTGTTTTGCCCTGGGTGCTGGAGGCTAGCAAAGATCACTTTGACTGGCAGCAGAAGGCCCTTTGTGCACAGCTGCCCTCTGCGGCTGTGCAGGTAGGTGGAGGATTGAGGGGGCTTGGGCAGGTCCCCCTGGAGTTTGAGGGGTTGGTTTGTGCACAGCTGGACGCTGGCAGCCTCATTCTTGCTGCATCTGAGGGTTCTCTCGGGGCCGAGGGTTGTGAGGGACGTAGCCTCTCCCTAGAGCAGTGTGGCTCAGTGTCCGGCGCTGTGTTAATGGACGTGGAGTGGGGCGTTCCCACCAGGGCAGTGACGGGAGGAGAGGGGATGTGGTGTCTGCCTGGCAGCTTTGGAGCCTGCCTGTTGGATAGCTGTTCAGAGCCGGCAGCTGCCTCCACCGCCACGTTGAGCAAACCAGGGGTCGTTGTCAAGGTGTCCTGTGTGTGGCAGTCACTGCACTGCAGCCTGCCTCTCCTGGCTCCTTCGGGGACCCCCGCCAGTGGCTCCCCATTCTGAGCCTCCTCTTCTTCTCACGGGAATATCCGGCCTGCAGTATCCACATGTCCGCTTGAGGGGGTGCCTCTGCTTTTCCTCCCCGATTCAAATGCAGCCTTTGCAGAAGGGTCTGTCACTGATAACCCCGCTGGGATGGGCAGTGTCCAGCCCTGGGCTCGGGCCAGGAAGCACTGCTAGGCCAAGGGACCAGTGACCATGTGACGGTTGGACGGCAGGGCTGGTAGAGAACCTTGGGAAGGGGATTCCCGGGGAGGTTGCTGTCTAGCTGTAGTGGCTTGCCAGATATCGGACCATAATGCTGCTGATTGGATCCTCATGCTCTTTACTTCCTCCTTCAGTCATCACTTGATGTTGTCAGCCACGCTCCCGAGAACGTGTAGAGCTAGTGACTGCGTTCTGCCTCCTGCCGCTCTAGCGCTCTGTGGCAGATCAGCTGCCGAAGCCCTGTTGTGATTGCTGTAGGAGAGAAGTCAGGTGGCCATGGGGAGAACGTGATCTGCACGACCTAAATCGCCGAACTAACCCGAGCTGACTGGTGTGCGGATACCTCCGGAGCAGTACATGGGTCTTGGTCCTGCGAGCAGGCAGTTCAGTTCCTGTTACCTGGGACTGGGTAACTAACGGATACAGGAATTAACATCACTGGTGTATGAGTGGTGATGGTCTGGGGAGATGTTCCCGCAGCATCAGCAGTCCCTGAAGGGTTAAGTATGTTTGGGCTAGACCATTACAGCTGGATTCTTTGCCCCAGCTTCTCCAGACTCAGACGGGCTTTGTAAAGCACCTTTCTGGTGGGAGGTGTCCCCAAGTGGTAGCTGCAGAGTTCAAAGCCTGGGGACACGGTGTGGTGTTGCTGTGGCAGCCGGCCAGGGGTGGTTGGTGGTGACAGATGTGGATGAATTGAATAATTCGCCTTTTCACCCATAGATCTTTGAGCACTTTGCAGAGGCGGGTGAGGCAAAGAGTCTCTCTAGAACCCAGGTCTCCTGGCTTCCAGCCCAGTGCCCTGTCCACATGGCAAATCACAGGAAAGCTTGGCTTGAGTATCAGTTGCTGTCGACTGAACTGTGGAATCGTCTCCCGAGGGAAGCAGTGGAAGCCCCTTGCTTAGCCCGCGTGCCGTGCTCGTGTGTTCCCACGGGGCACAGCCTGTCAGAGGCTGCCTGGAGCAGGGCTTGAGGCACTAGCTTCAGTGACTCTCCCTGGGATGCAGCCTCTAAACTGCTGTTTCGCCGTGTGTTTTTCAGGCTCTCCCGTTGCTGAGTTTCCAGGATGCAGGCCCAGTCTGTGCTCCACAGCGGCTACTTCCACCCTGTGCTGCGCTCCTGGCAGACCTCGGCCACGGCCTTCGATGCCTCTAACCTCATCTACCCCATCTTTGTCACGTAAGTGAGGGCTGGAGCCTGTGCTCCCAGCTGGGGAGGCGAGAGGCGATCTCTCGGGGAATGTGCAGACAGAGCTCCATGGAGCAGCTTCCTTGCTTCGGAGGAGGTCACACAAAGGGGCTCCCGGCTGGTGTGCAACCCCTGAGTCTGCAGGCCACACGCCTAGGGACGTGGGAGCTGCCATCCTGAGCAGAGCCATGGTCCCTCTACAGCAGCGTCCTGCCTTTGGCTGAGTGTGCACTGGGTGGGGAAGGACAGGGCAGCTTCCTGCCCCCTCCTGCCCCGCTGCTCTGAATCCCCATCGCTGCGGAAGTGGCCATGGGCATGTCACCCCGTAGTAACCTCTATACGTCGAGGGGAAGCTGCTCACTGCCACCCTTCCCTGGATCTGAATCAGCTTGTCGTCTGTGACCAGCCTGGCGCCTCCCCTTGGGCGGTTTGCTAACCCTCCCAGAAATGCCAGGGCTGCTGAGCTGGGGTGTCCATCCTGGGGCGGCGGAGCCGGTCTGCGGGCGCTGCCCGGCGGGGGTGTCCCCCCTGGGGCGGCGGAGCCGGTCTGCGGGCGCTGCCCGGCGGGGGTGTCCCCCCTGGGGCGGCGGAGCCGGTCTGCGGGCGCTGCCCGGCGGGGGCGTCCCCCCTGGGGCGGTGGACCCGGTCTGCGGCCGCTGCCCGGCGGGGGCGTCCCCCCTGGGGCGGCGGAGCCGGTCTGCGGGCGCTGCCCGGCGGGGGCAGTTTCTGATGTGGCCTGTGGGATGCTGGCAGGCTTAGAGCTGTACATCCCCTCTGTTTGACTGAGGCCCTGAGCCCTGTGGAACCTGGTGGGGATTTTCCCTTGTTATGGTGTATGTGAGTCTTACTCTTCTGCAGGAATGCTGTGTGTGCCTCAGTTTCCCTGTGTATGGCACCACTATCTAGGTGGTGGGAATAAGGGTGTGTGACTTTTGCGGGGGTTGCTCCAGCTGCCTGCACAGATGCTGCGCAGGGGGAGAACCAGAGTCTGGGCTCCCCTCCCCCCAAGATGGACTTTGCTGAAAGTCTCTGATTTCTGTGCTAACAAGTTCTGTCCTACGCTGTGTTCCTGTCGACTAATAAACCTTCTGTTTTACCGGCTGGCTGAGAGTCAGGGTGCAGGGCCCTCTGGCTTCCCACAGCGAGTCCTCATCTGGTGCAGCCACGGCAGGGCGCATGGTCCGTGTACACAGTGAAGCGCCGCCCAAATAGATCCAGCTGCAGCCTCTAGGAGCCCACGCCATGGCCAGGCATTCCTTCTCTATGGCCACATAGCTGAATGCTCCGAGGTCAGACCCAGGAAGGTGAAGCCGTGTGAGCTTCTTGCCCGGGAGACAGTCTGCTCCGAGAGAGGAGGCTCCCCAGAGTCCTGACTGGCTTCGTAGGGAGCAGTTCCAGAGCATCGCCCCGGTGACTCTGTGACATCTGGTCTCTTGGATGGTTCACCAGGCTGTGAACTTGCTTCATTCTGAGCCCCTCCCTGCGTGGCACCTGCCACAGCTTCTGGGACTCAGGGTAAACCTGGCCTGGTTGCTCTCAGGGCTGGGCTCTCCTGGGCGGTGTCGTTCTCTGTCTGTGGTGGGAAGATCCCATGCAGATGATCCTCTGTAGCTAGCACTGGAGGCAGAACTGGCCAACTGCTGGTCTCTGCCCGCTGCGGTGACTCTTAAGGTGGCACTTTGGACAAAGCTTGCTGGCCCCGCCAGCCGCAAGGGAAATGCAGTGTGTGCGGCCACCTAAAGGAGAGATGGGGGCGGGGCTTCCCCCCTCTTCTCCCCGCCTCCGCCCCCCAAGAGCAGCATGGGACCCTGTGGATCAGGCTCAGGAAGTTGAGACCTTAACCCCTAGCGAGCCGGAGAGCTCCCTTTGTAACCTGCCTTGGCCCTGCTGCTGCATGGCCTTGTTCTGCTCTCTGCTGAGCTCCCGGTGGCTCTGCACTGCAGCATCGAGGTCTACGCTGCGGTTCCCCAGACGGGCGACGCTTTGGCTCATTGCAGAGCTCCTGCTCTGGGACTTGAGTCGCAAGGGGGTGGGATGCCTGTTCCTGCTGCTCATGGGCCTCGAACGCTGTGTTTCTAGGGACTGAGCAGCTGGTGCAGGGAATGAGCCCGATCTCTGGCTCACTCGCTCCGCCGCCCGGCTTTACACACAGCCGACGTGTCCGGTCACGGGGCTCTTCGTGGGGAGCCGAACTCTCACTGGCTGTTTGTCCTGTTTGCCTCCCCAGTGACAGCCCTGATGCGGTGGAGCCGATCGCCAGCCTCCCCGGACAGGCCAGGTAGGAGTCTGCGGCAATCGCTGTGCTAGCGGTGCTCAGCAATCCGGACGGGGCTCCCTGCCGTGTGCCTTATCTCAAGGGACGGGGCCTGGGACTGCCCGGCTCCAGACTGCTGGGGTCAGGGTGGGGAGCTCTTATTGGCCATTCTGTGTCCTCCATCTTGTTCTAGCCAAGGACAGCGGAGGACGTCCTCCGTGCTGGGGATGCGCATGGGGACATAGGGAGGGTGAACTGAGAATATGCCTCCAACTGTGGACACGCACTGGGGCACTATGGGATAACTACCAGGAATTCCCATAATGCACCAGTTAATTCCAGCAGCAGCAGGTGTCCTCTTTCATTGGCTCTGGCCGGGCTGTGGATCTCACCAGGCTACAGGCTGCCATTGTTGTCAGCAGGGCACTGGCCTGGCTTCCCTGGCCCTTGTGGAGGGCGATGTCGTGCCTGAGAAGTGGGCAGGGGGAGGCGGGAGCTGGGGTGGGTTTTTAGAATAAAATCCCTGCCCGTTTAAGTCTGGGGGGCCTGGGTCTGAACAAGGGCAGTGCCTTCTGCCCCGTCATGCCCCGGGCCTTGCTGCCAGCAGGGATGCTGCTGGGCCTGCTGCTGGGCTTGGGGAATTGGTCCCGCTCACTGTCAGGGCGGAGGGCGACCCTCTGCAATCCCCCCCTCCGTGGGGTGGTGGCTCCCACAGACGCCCTCCATGCATTTCCTGGCACCGCTGGTCCTGCCTCCAGAGCCGAAGCCGTGCAGAGCTGAGCCGCAAATGTGAGGCTGGGCAGGGCCTTGTAATGAACGGGGAGATAATGGCGTGTCCAAGGGCAGAGCCCTCGCCCTGCTGAGGTGACTGGGCCGGGATCAGCCTATCAGGGCCCTGGGCTCGTCCCCAGGCAGCAGATAGAACGCCAGCCAGCCTTGCCCACTGCCCCTTGGGGACCCCAGATAAGGCGCCAGGTTGCTCCTCCCACGGCTGCTCCCAGGATCTCCAGCAGGCATCTGCTCTGGCTGAATGCTCAGCTGCCTGGGACTGAAACCTGCCCTGCCCCCGTTCAGGAAGCAAGGACAGGGTAAAAGTCACTGAGTGTTGGCCTTGTCCCCTGGCCAGGCCCAGCCCCCCAAATCCAGGCACCTCCATGCAATAGCAGTGGCTGGGCAGGAACGGCCATGCCAGTGAAAGGGGTAAACCCCCCTAGGATGGGAGAGTCAGCACTGAGTTGCCTGCACGACCCTCTGTGCTTCCCTGGAGCCTGCTTGGGGCTCTGTGGGCAGGGAGGAGAACCATGGCTCTCCCTGGCAGGGGGCCAGGCCGGCCTGGCGGGGGGCCAGGAGTTCCCTGTTGGGTGGCGTGGGGAGAGGCCCAGTCCCCGGCAGTGCCTGAGGGTTGGCTACACAGGCCTTCCTAGGAGACGGGGGACTTGGCCTTGGCATTGAGGAGGGTTAATGATGGGCAGGGCCACGCCCGGCTAGTGGCAGCCCCTTGGGCCATGTGGGGGCTCCTTCTCGGGGCTCCTTGTTGCTTGACAGCTGTGCTACCCCGGGAACGCCCTGCTTGGGGACACCGGTCTGGCACCCGGGCTGCCTGTGGGTAGCCAGCCTGCAAAGCAGTGCCTGGCCTGCACTGACCCAGCTCAGAGCCCTGGCTGATTTGTGGGGGGGAGGGGCACTGGGGTGGCCTCCCGCACCACCCCGACACCTGTGTTCTTCTAGGTATGGAGTCAACAAGCTGGAGGGGATGCTCCGCCCCCTGGTGGACGAGGGTCTGAAGTGCGTGTTGATCTTTGGCGTCCCCACTAAAGTCCCCAAGGTTGGTGGGAGTGAAGGGTTATGGGGTTTTTAATGCAGTGACACAGGTAGAACTGGGGATTGGGTTTATGGGGTGTTTAATGCAGTGCCCCAGGTAGAACTGGGGGTGGGGTGAAGGGTTATGGGGTGTTTAATGCAGTGGCACAGGTAGAACTGGGGGTGGGTGAAGGGTTATGGGGTGTTTAATGAAGAGTCACAGGTAGAACTGGGGGTGGGGGTGAAGGGTTATGGGGTGTTTAATGCAGAGGCACAGGTAGAACTGGGGGTTGGGGTGAAGCGTTATGGGGTGTTCAATGCAGTGGCACAGGTAGAACTGGGGGTTGGGGTGAAGCGTTATGGGGTGTTTAATGCAGTGGCACAGGTAGAACTGGGGGTTGGGGTGAAGTGTTATGGGGTGTTTAATGCAGTGCCCCAAGTCGAACTGGGGATTGGCGTGAAGGGTTATGGGGTGTTTAATGCAGTGGCACAGGTAGAACTGGGGGTTGGGGTGCAGTGGTATGGGGTGTTTAATGCGGTGGCACAGGTAGAACTGGGGATTGGAGTGAAGGTTTGAGGGGTTTTGAAGGAGGGGCACAGGGAGGACCGGGGGGTGGGGTGAAGGGTTATGGGGTGGTCAATGCAGTGGCACAGGGAGAACTGGGGGGTGGGGGGAAGGGGTATGGGGTGGTTAATGCAGTGCCCCAAGTAGAACTGGGGAGTGGCGTGAAGGGTTATGGGGTGTTTAATTCAGTGCCCCAGGTAGAACTGGGGGTTGGGGTGATGGGTTATGGGGTGTGTAAGGCAGTGGCACAGGTAGAACTGGGGGATTGGGGTGAAGGGTTATGGGGTTTTTAATGCAGTGACAGAGGTAGAACTGGGGATTGGGTTTATGGGGTGGTTAATGCAGTGGCCCAGGTAGAACTGGGGATGGGGTGAAGGTTTATGGGGGTTTTAATGCAGTGGAACAGGTAGAACTCGGTGTTGGGGTGAAGGGTTATGGGGTGTGTAATGCAGAGGCACAGGGAGAACTGGGGGTTGGGGTGAAGGTTTTTGGGGTTTTTAATGCAGAGGCACAGGTAGAACGGGGGGTGGGGGGGAAGGGTGAGGGGGTGTTTAATGCAGTGGCACGGGTAGAACTGGGGGTTGGGGTGGAGGGTTATGGGGTGTTTAATGCAGTGCCCCAGGTAGAACTGGGGGTTGGGGTGAAGGTTTTTGGGGTTTTTAATGCAGAGGCACAGGTAGACCTGGGGGTTGGGGTGAAGTGTTATGGGGTGTTTAATGCAGTGGCCCAGGTAGAACTGGGGATTGGGGGTGATGGGATATGGTGTGTTTAATGCAGAGGCACAGGTAGAGCTGGGGGGTGGGGTGAAGGGTTATGGGGGGTTTAATGCAGAGGCACAGGGAGAACTGGGGGTTGGGGTGAAGGTTTTTGGGGTTTTTAATGCAGAGGCACAGGTAGACCTGGGGATTGGGGGTGAAGGGTTATGGGGTGTTTAGAGCAGTGGAACAGGTAGAACTGGGGGTTGGGGTGAAGCATTATGGGGTGTTTAATGCAGAGGCAAAGGTAGAACTGGGGGTTGGGGTGAAGCATTATGGGGTGTTTAATGCAGAGGCACAAGTAGAACTGGGGATTGGGGGTGAAGGGTTATGGGGTGTTTACTGCAGAGGCACAGGTAGAACTGGGGGATTGGGGTGAAGGGTTATGGGGTGTTGAATGCAGAGGCACAGGTAGAACTGGGGAGTGGGGGGAAGGGTTATGGGGTGTTCAATGCAGTGGCACAGGTAGAACTGGGGAGTGGGGGGAAGGGTTATGGGGTGTTCAATGCAGTGGCACAGGTAGAACTGGGGGTTGGGGTGAAGGTTTATGGGGTTTTTAATGCAGAGGCACAGGTAGAACTGGGGGTTGGGGTGAAGGGTTATAGGGTGTTTAAAGCAGTGGAACAGGTAGAACCGGGGGTTGGGGTGAAGGGTTATAGGGTGTTTAATGCAGTGGCACAGGTAGAACTGGGGATGGGGTGAAGGGTTATGGGGTGGTTAATGCAGTGGCACAGGTAGAACTGGGGGTGGGGGGAAGGTTTATGGGGTGTTTAATGCAGAGGCAGAGGTAGAACTGGGGATTGGGGGGAAGGGTTATGGGGTGTTTAATGCAGTGGCACAGGCAGAACTGGGGGTGGGGTGAAGGGTTATGGGGGGGTTAATGCAGTGGCACAGGTAGAACTGGGGGTGGGGGGTGGAGGGTTATGGGGTGTTTAATGCAGTGCCCCAGGTAGAACAGGGGATTGGGGTGAAGGGTTATGGGGTGTTTAATGAAGAGCAACAGGTAGACCTGGGGGTTGGGGTGAAGGGTTATAGGGTGTTTAAAGGAGTGGAAAAGGTAGAACCGGGGGTTGGGGTGAAGGGTTATGGGGTGTTTTAGGCAGGGGCACAGGTAGAACGGGGGGTTTGGGGTGAAGGGTTATGGGGTGTTTAATGCGGTGGAACAGGTAGAACTGGGGGTTGGGGTGAAGGGTTGTGGGGGGTTTAATGCAGAGGCAGAGGTCGAACTGGGGATTGGGGTGAAGGGTTATGGGGTGTTTAATGCGGTGGCACAGGTAGAACTGGGGATTGGGGTGAAGGGGTATGGGGTGTTTAATGCAGGGGGGCCGGTAGAACGGGGGGTGGGGGTGAAGGGTTAGGGGGTGTTTAATGCAGTGCCCCAAGTAGAACTGGGGATTGGGGTGAAGGGTTGTGGGGTGTTTAATGCAGTGCCCCAGGTAGAACAGGGGATTGGGGTGAAGGGTTATGGGGTGTTTAATGCGGTGGAACAGGTAGAACTGGGGGTTGGGGTGAAGGGTTGTGGGGGGTTTAATGCAGAGGCAGAGGTCGAACTGGGGATTGGGGTGAAGGGTTATGGGGTGTTTAATTCATAGGCACAGGTAGAACTGGCGGTGGGGTGAAGGGTTATGGGGTGTTTAATGGAGAGGCAGAGGTAGAACTGGGGATTGGGGTGAAGGGTTATGGGGGGTTTAATGCAGTGCCCAAGGTAGAACTGGGGGTTGGGGTGAAGGGTTAGGGGGGGGTTAATGCAGTGGCACAGGCAGAACTGGGGGTGGGGTGAAGGGTTATGGGGGGGTTAATGCAGTGGCACAGGTAGAACTGGGGGTGGGGGGAAGGGTTATGGGGTGTTTAATGCAGAGGCACAGCTAGAACTGGGGATTGGGGTGAAGGGTTATGGGGTGTTTACTGCAGTGCCCCAGGTAGAACTGGGGGTGGGGTGCAGGGTTATGGGGTGTTTAATGCAGAGGCACAAGTAGAACTGGGGATTGGGGGTGAAGGGTTATGGGGTGTTCAATGCAGTGGCACAGGTAGAACTGGGGGTTGGGGTGAGGGTTTATGGGGTTTTTAAGGCGGGGGCCCGGGTGAACCGGGGGGTGGGGTGAAGGGTTATGGGGTGTTTAAGGCAGTGGCACAGGTAGAACTGGGGATGGGGTGGAGGGTTATGGGGTGTTTAATGCAGGGCCACAGGTAGAACTGGGGGTTGGGGTGAAGGGGTATGGGGTGTTTAATGCAGGGGGGCCGGTAGAACGGGGGGTGGGGGTGAAGGGTTAGGGGGTGTTTAATGCAGTGCCCCAAGTAGAACTGGGGATTGGGGTGAAGGGTTGTGGGGGGTTTAATGCAGAGGCAGAGGTCGAACTGGGGATTGGGGTGAAGGGTTATGGGGGGTTTAATGCAGAGGCACAGGTAGAACTGGGGGATGGGGTGAAGGGTTATGGGGTGTTTAATGCAGTGCCCCAGGTAGAACTGGGGGTGGGGTGAAGGATTATAGGGTGTTTAATGCAGTGGCACAGGTAGAACTGGGGGTTGGGGGTGGAGGGTTATGGGGTGTTTAATGCAGAGGCACAGGTAGAACTGGGGGATTGGGGTGAAGGGTTATGGGGTGTTTAATGCAGAGGCAGAGGTAGAACTGGGGATTGGGGTGAAGGGTTATGGGGTGTTTAATGCAGAGGCACAGGTAGACCTGGGGGTGGGGTGAAAGGTTATGGGGTGTTTAATGCAGAGGCACAGGTAAAACTGGGGGTTGGGGTGAAGGGTTATGGGGTGTTGAATGCAGAGGCACAGGTAGAACTGGGGGTGGGGTGAAGGGTTATGGGGTGTTTAATGCAGTGGCACAGGTAGAACTGGGGGATTGGGGTGAAGGGTTATGGGGTGTTTAATTCATAGGCACAGGTAGAACTGGTGGTGGGGTGAAGGGTTATGGGGTGTTTAATGCAGTGGCACAGGTAGAACTGGGAATTGGGGTGAAGTGTTATGGGGTGTTTAATGCAGTGCCCCAAGTAGAACTGGGGATTGGGGTGAAGGGTTATGGGGTGTTTAATGCAGAGGCACAGGTAGAACTGGGGGTGGGGTGAAGGGTTATGGGGTGTTTAATGCAGTGGCACAGGTAGAACTGGGGGATGGGGTGAAGGGTTATGGGGTGTTTAATGCAGGGGCAC
>QXTE01000257.1:579799-594407 GCA_003942145.1 Platysternon megacephalum
AGGGGATTGGGGTGAAGGGTTATGGGGTGTTTAATGCAGTGGGACAGGTAGTACTGGGGGTTGGGGGTGAAGGGTTATGGGGTGTTTAATGCAGTGGCACAGGTAGAACTGGGGGGTGGGGGGAAGGGTTATGGGGTGTTTAATGCAGAGGCACAGGTAGAATTGGGTGTTGGGGTGAAGGGTTATGGGGTGTTTAATGCAGTGGGACAGGTAGTACTGGGGGGGGGGGGTGAGGGGTTATGGGGGGTTTAATGCAGTGGCACGGGTAGAGCGGGGGGTGGGGTGAAGGGTTATGGGGTGTTTAATGCAGGGGCACAGGTAGAACTGGGGGTGGGGTGAAGGGTTAGGGGGTGTTTAATGGAGAGGCACAGGTAGAACTGGGGATTGGGGTGAAGGGTTATGGGGTGTTTAATGCAGTGGCACAGGTAGAACTGGGGGTGGGGTGAAGGGTTATGGGTTGTTTAATGCAGAGGCACAGGTAGAACTGGTGATTGGGGGTGAAGGGTTATGGGGTGTTTAATGCAGAGGCACAGGTAGAACTGGGTGTTGGGGGGAAGGGTTATGGGGTGTTTAATGGAGGGGCACAGGTAGAACTGGGGGTGGGGTGAAGGGTTATGGGGTGTTTAATGCAGAGGCACAGGTAGAACTGGGCGGGGGCAGATCAGCTGGGAGGTTCATAGTCATCAGCTTTCTCCTTCAGCTGCATTTTCACTTGTTCTTTGAGATCTTGGGCCCTGGCTGGTATGTATTTTGCTGCCCGAAGCTCGGCAGGCAGGCGGGTTTCGGCAGCTTGCCTGCGGGAGCTCTGCCGGTCCCATGCCTTTGGCGTACCCGCCGCTGAATTGCCGCCAAAGCTGCGGGACTGGCGGACCTCCCGCTGTCATGCCGCCGAAACCCGCCTGCCTGCCGCCCTCACGGTGACCGGCACGCTGCCCCCCGCGGCTTGCCGCCCCAGGCACGCGCTTGCTGTGCTGGTGCCTGGAGCCGCCCCTGTCTGCTAAGCAGGGTAGAGAGAGGACAGCACTTGGATGGGAGACCTCCACAGACCATCCCAAGTGATATGGGTGGCTGTGGAGCCGGCTGCCCCCAGTGCCCAGCATGGCGCTAGAGGTGCTGCGCTGCAGGGGAGGCAGGAGGGGGCGCTCACCCGTTGTCCGTGTTGACCCCTGGGTGGCACTAGGGGTCAGTACTGTGCCTTGGGGAGCAGGGTGGATGGCTCAATGGGGAGCATGCTCTCCGTCAGTCACTGCTCACCCCCCCATGGGGCTGGGGGAGCTGCTGTCATTGGGATGAGATGTAAATGCACATCTGATCCCTTGCTGTTCCAAAAACTCCCTGAGCCCTTTCCAGGCTCCAGTTTCCACACGATGTGGCCCCTCCTTCCTACACCCTCAGCTGTGTGCAGAGCGGCTGCGCCTTCGTGCCCCTGCGGGGTCTGTGTGTCTGTGCTGGGCGAGGGGACCCTGCAGGGGGGTGAGGTTCTTTGGGGCGCAGGGTGCCCTTTGGCCCTGTGGATTTACCGGGGAGCATCTCTTCCCCCTACAGGATGAAAGGGGCTCGGCTGCCGATGTTGAGAACACCCCAGCCATCCAGGCCATAAAGAAGATCCGTTCCTCCTTCCCAGAGCTGCTGATCGCCTGTGACGTCTGCCTGTGCCCCTATACCTCTCACGGGCACTGTGGTGAGCACCAGGGCAGGCAGCCACCTACCCACCCTGCTCTGCATTAATCGACGGCCACGAGAGGAGCCAGGCTGCCGGCTGGGAGGGGAGGAAGTGCCTCGCTGGCGTGTGCTCAGCTCGGGGGCTCTTTGCTGGGGATGCGCTGTCCGCATGTAACTCCGTGGTGCGCCGTGCCGAACCCCCCTCCAGATCTCAGCCATCTCCAGGAACCTGCTCCCCCGCCTAGTCACCCCCTGCAATCCTGCAGAGCTGGGTGTGGTGTGCAGGCTGCCTCCCCTCTCCAGAACCCCCTGCTGCTGGGCTGGGCTCCTGTGGGGAGTGGCGCTGGGCAGTTCTGGCTGGTGCTCTGTGACTCTGCTCCCCATCTAACCCTGGGCTTGCCTTGCAGGGATCCTGCGGAAGGATGGCACCATCCAGAACGAGGCCAGCTGCCAGCGGCTGGCAGAAGTGTCGCTGGCCTATGCCAAGGCAGGTGAGAGGGGTTCCGAGCAGCAGCAGGTTCTTGCTGGTGCCTGGCTTCGCCCTGCTTGTTGGCCCTACCAGGAACATATCTGAGCAATGCTGAGGGGGGCAGCAGCCACTGGCCTCTCCTTGAGGGGCTGTGGGCCCATCCCATCTCCCCTGGCTCTGCCTGCAGCTTGTGGGACACTGGGGTGTCTGACCCAGTTGCTCTCCTCCAGCAGGTTCTGGCCTGCGGTCCCCAGCCAAGCTGAGCAGAGGCTCAGTGGCTCTACTCCCCAGCCAGGTCCCCCCAGGCCGGGAGTGGCTCTGGGGGCAGGGACTGCTCCTTGCAGTTCTTCAGCGCCTGTGCTCTCTCCCTGCAGGATGCCACATCGTGGCCCCCTCGGACATGATGGACGGACGCATCGCAGCCATGAAAGAGGCTCTGATCTCCAATAACATGGGCAACAAGGTGGGCAGGGGCAGCACACACGCTGTGGTCAGTCCGGGCTCAGTGTGGAGCGGTGTCACAGCTGGAGCTGTGTGCGTGGTGGAGGGGAGATGGTGGGGAACAGGGCCTGCGGAGAAGGGAGCTCCCCGCTTCCCACAGTGGTAGGCCAGTGGGTCCGATGGTAGCTTCCATGGGGCCACAGGGAGGGGCTTCCAGGCCCCAGCAGGTGTGCATGGGAAGGGCGTGCCCGTGGATGGGGAGGAGGGGTAATGCCAAGGCTCCTGCCTGGGGGAGTTGGAAAACATAGTACAAGGGGATCGCAGCAGAGAATTTTCCCCCCCCACCTCCACGCTGGGCCGGGAGGCAACTCTGATCTCCCTGCCTTGTCTCTCCCGCCCCTGCAGGTCTCTGTAATGAGCTACAGCGCCAAGTTTGCTTCCTGTTTCTATGGCCCTTTCAGGTGAGTGTCTCCCAGGGCAGGGGTGAGCGTGAGCCGTGTGTTGGCCAGGCTCCGTGTCTGACCCCAAAGGGTTCGTGTTTGGCCTGCAGAGCCGAGCAATTCGAACGTAGGACTCCGGAGCCCCGAGCTCTGGGTCTGGGACTCTCACTAACTTGCACTGAGCTTTGTGCCTCAGTTTCCCCATCTGTAAAATGGGGAATTTATCTCCTTCTCCAGGAAAGGGATGGGGAGGGCAGGCTAGTATTTGCTCCCACACAGGGATTTTCATCTGTCCCTCAGAGTATAGCTCTGCAGAGATTCACTCTTCCTCCTGCCAAGCTTGGAGATGACTTCTGTTCCGTTTCTTGTCAGTGCTCTCAGCCCTGCGAGCTTCTTTTCAAGCAGGGCCACCTGGGGCAGGAGGGGGAGTGTGGAGTCGACTGGAACTGCTGTGGAACTGCACAGAGCCCTTCTCACCCCAGAGAGGGAGTGTTGGGGATGGTCCCAACTCGCTGGGCTGGCAGGTCCATTGCATGGGCTGAGCTCTGGCTCAGAAAAGTGGGGAGAGGTGGGTGTGATGGATTCGGTCACAGAGACCCCCTTGGGACTGTCACCTGATGTGCTGAGACTACCTCTGAGCCCGTTTTCCCTGCCAGCTTGAAACTCCAGAACCCTGCCTTGTTGAGCCAGACACGCTAGCCAGCTGCAAACACAGGCCCAGGTCTGGTCCACGCCCCCAAAGCTGCAGACTTTAACCAAAAACTGCTCAGCAGGTCACCTATCTCCAACACCCAGACACCCAGTTCCCAGTGGGATCCAAACCCCAAATAAATCCGTTTTACTCTGTATAAAGCTTATACAGGGTAAACTCATAAATTGTCCACCCTCTGTAACACTGAGAGAGAGATATGCACAGTTGTTTGCTCCCCCAGGTATTAATCACTTACTCTGGGTTTATCAATAAACAAAAGTGATTTTATTAAGTATAAAAAGTAGGATTTAAGTGGTTCCAAGTAATAACAGACAGAACAAAGTAAGTTACCAAGCAAAATAAAACAAAACACACAAGTTTAAGCATGCGTCTGATGAAGTGGGTATTCACCCACGAAAGCTTATGCTCTAATACATCTGTTAGTCTTAAAGGTGCCACAGGACTCTCTGTTGCTTTTTAAGTTTAAGCCTAATACATTAAGAAACCGATTACAGGTAAATCTCACCCTCAGAGATGTTCCAATAAGCTTGTTTCACAGACTAGACTCCTTCCTAGTCTGGGCCCAATCGTTTCCCCTGGTACAGTCCTTGTTAGTTCCACCTCAGGTGGTAACTAGGGGAATTCTCATGACTGGCAGCCCCCTTTGTTCTGTTCCACCCCCTTTTTATAGCTTTGGCACAAGCAGGAATCCTTTGTGTCTCTCTGGTTTCCCACCCCTCATTCTAAATGAAAAAGCACCAGGTTTAAGACGGATTCCAGTATCATGTGACATGTTCACATGTCCTGCAAGATTTGCATAATTACAATAGGACCTCAGAGTTATGCTACATATTCCTAGTTTCAGATACAAGAATGATACATTCATACAAATAGGATGACCACACACAGTAGATTATACACTTTGTAATGATACCTTACAAGAGACCCTTTGCATAAAGCATATTCCAGTTACATTATATTTACACTCATTATCATATGTCCATAAGACATATGGAGTGCAATGTCACAGTGGGGTCTGAACGAACTCATTCCAGACCCTAGAGCAGAGGTCCCCAAACTGTGGGGCATGCCCCCCTAGAGGGGCACGGAGGAACATTTGGGGCAGGGCATGGCTGGGGCCTGGGCCCCTTGGGGGGCGGGGAGGGAGTGCCATCCAGCTCCACTTTTGGCCCCAGCTGCCAGCCTCAGCCCCTGGCCAAGGCTCCCTTACCCTTGTCTGCGGGCCCTGCTCCCAGCCCCGGGGAGTGTGAGGTAAAAAGTTTGGGGACCACTGCCCTAGGGGAGCTGGGGTGAGGGACTGTCATTGCCGCCTGTGTGCTCGCTGGGGTGGGGCTGTGTCAGAGCCACAGGATCAGTCCCATGCTCCAGCTTTGGAGCAGTCTCTAGGAGGAACCCCTGCAGTGTGCCAGACCTGCTGGGGTCTCACTCTTCCTCCAGGGAAAGCCACATGGCCTCACCACCTCCTTAGACTGGACCTCTGGGTCTTCCGTTCCCCTGCTTCACAGCGGGAGCTCTGCCCAGCGAGTCCAGCTGAGACAGACTCGTGGTACGCTCTGCAGGGATTAACGCACCTCTGCGAGTGTTTGCAGGGACACTCAGGGCACGTCTACACTTAGAACGCTGCATTGGCGCAGCTGCACTGCTGTAGTGCTTTCATGAAGACGCTCTAAGCCGATGGGAGAGAGATTTCCCATTGGCTTAGTTAATCCACCTCCCCTAGAGGTGATAGCTACGTCACCAGGAGAAGTTCTCCCACCGACATAGCGCTGGCTACACGTCGGTTACGTCGGTGGTATTATGTCGCTCAGAGGATGGATTTTTCAGTTAGACCGATATAGATCTGTAGTGTAGACCAGACCTCAGACAGCGCTGTCAATCAGTCGGGTTTATTAGTCAGCTGGAACACAGCATGGGAAGTCCTTAGGTGGGCAGAGAGAACCGAAGGTTAAAGCACAGACCATTCTGGTCAGCCCAGAGCCCAGCCAAGCTGTAGTGAACCCAAGCTCTGTCTGTCTCCATCCAACTTCCTTGGTCAGTTCCCAGGTGTGAGCCCGGACTCCTTCCAGCAGCCAACTCTTATCCCCCACCTCCCAGGCCTTTGTTCTCCAGCTGAGAGAGGGAAAATCTACCTCCCTGCTAGGTCTCAGTCGTGTTGATTGGATTTGCCATTGTCCTTGGGCCAGTCCTTTTTAATGACCCATGCCGCTGTAAGATCACTCCAGTACCTCGTTATGCCGATGGGAGACAGCTCTCCTGTCGACATAATAAAACCAGGTCAATGAGTGGCGGCTCTACTGTGTCATCAGGAGAGGCTTTCCCACCGACAGCGCTGTGCACACGAGCGCTTATGCCAGCAAAACATGTCACTCGGGGGGCTGCATTTTTCACACCCCTGAGCGACAGACGTTTTGCCGACATAAGTGCTAGCGTAGACATGGCCTGAGAGTTCACAGCTGCACCACTGTACAATCTCTAATGTAGCTGCTCTCAATCGACGGGCAAGAGCTCTTCCCTCGCTTAACTCCTCCAGCCCCGCGAGCAGTAAGAGAAGCTCTCCCACCGGCATAGCGCTGTCCACACCCGCGCGTCTGTCGGTGTAACTTATGTTGCTCAGTGGGGTGGTTTATTCACATCCCTGAGGCCTGGTCTACACTGGGGGGGGATCGATCTAAGTTACGGTTACGCAACTTCAGCTACGTGAATAACGTAGCTGAAGTCGTCGTACTTAGATCTACTCATCTGCGGTGTCTTCACTGCAGTGAGTCGACTGCTGCCGCTCCCCCGTCGACGACGCCTGCGCCTCTCACTCTGGTGGAGTACCGGAGTCGATGGGAGAGCGCTCGGGGGTCGATTTATCGTGTCTAGACTAGACGCGATAAATCGACCCCCGTTGGATCGATTGCTGCCCACGGGTAGTGTAGACAAGCCCTGAGTGATGTACGTTTTGCCGACATAAGCTGTTGTGTAGACGGAGCATCAGCCAGCCAGGCGATATTCACACCTATGTCTCTTAGCCTGCCCTGAGAGCAAACTGCTCCCCACCCTCCTCAGCTGGGAAACTGACGCACACACAGGCTACATAAACATATTACAAACATTCCCACTTTGTCACAGGCCGCCAGGCCTCACTGGGGCAGAGTTCTCACTGGATTGGGAGAAGGATGGGATGCTACTAAGGCCCCTCCTTCCCCCTGCTTTGCTCCGCCCCAGCAAGGGGTCACTACGGGCAGATCGCCCGGTGCCTGGGCTCTCCTGGGAGGGGGGCGCTGGTTCCTGGGAATTCTCTGAAGCCAGACTGCTGTTTTACTGCCTGGTGTCTCTTTCGTGTTACCAGAGACGCTGCGCTGTCCAAACCTGCGTTCGGAGACCGACGATGTTACCAGCTTCCCCCGGGCGCCCGGGGCCTGGCCCTGCGAGCTGTGGTGAGTGAGGCTGCCCACAGGGGGCACCACCCATGGGCCACAGCCCAGCTGCCCTAGGCAGTAGGTGTTGGAGTCACAGTAATGTCCTGCAGCAGAGTGAATCCCGCATGGCTAGGTGCCAAGAGCTGCCCTCCTCCAGGCTGATCCGGGGGCTGAGTGGGGAGGTGGGTCTGTCTGCCTCTCCGAGACCTGACCTCTTTCCATGACAGGAATGGGCGTCGCGGTGTGGCAGATCCTTGGGACCCCAGGCCTGTTGTACCTGCCCTGGGACAACCTGGGCAGCAGCGGGGCAAGCTTGTCCCACCGGTTAGACCCCCACCTCACCTAGAGAGTCGCCCCCAGTGGTGGGGGGCCCAGTCAGGGCCTGGGGAAGCAGTCCCACGGTACTGAGGTGGGAGCAGCCAGGAGTGGCACTGGCTGGAACAGCTGAGGATCTCCTGCAGCGAGCTGGGGGATTGCTAACCCCTGGGGTGGTCCAGCTCAGCAGTGCCAAGCACCTGGTCCTCTCCTGGCTTCACTTGGCACGTGGGCCTGAGGATTCAGCTCAGCAGAGGATGCTGTCGGTAGCTGTCGATTTGGGTGTGACTCCGCTTCCCGTCGCATTGGCCTTATGCATGTTGTTGCTGCTGCTCTTTGTGTCACAACCACGATCTCCATGCACACCCACCATTCCCGGGCAAAGAGCCCATTCCATCCTCTAGTAAAGAGCTGAGTAGGCGTCTCCATCTCCTGCTCCAGCCCCTGCCTGCCCAGAGATCCTAGGGCCTGCAGAGGCCATGGGCCCAGCTCAGCCTTTCAGCCCCTCTGACCCAGCTTGCAGTGGCTCACGTTTGTCAGTCACACAGAGCAGGGAGTGACTGAGCCAACACCAGCTCTGCGGGGCAGGGGAGGGGGGGTTGTGTTTGGGTCTAACATGAAGGAGCCTCAGCCTCTGGTGGCTGGCCTGGGCAAGCGCACCATTCCCCTCACGGTCTTCCTCCTTGAAACGCAGACCCGCTGTCATCCCTTTGACATCACACAGCCTCGGGGATCGTCTGCTGCCCCCCTCCCCCCGTCTCCCTTCCTGCGTGGGAGGGGGGCTGGCTGCAGGATGGCTCCTGCTGGCCTGCCCGTAGCTGTGTTCTGTTTGTTGCTAGGGCCGTGCGGAGCACAAAGGGTGCTAGGAAGACCAGACTCTCCCTCCCACTGGGGCCAGGACCTGGGCTGCAGCCATCAGGCTGACTTGCTGGTCCCCCGCATCCCCCAGTCCCTGTGCTGTTCTCACAGGCCCCCGCCCCGACCTGTTCTCTCCTTGCAGGACCGGGATGTGCGGGAGGGAGCAGACATGCTGATGGTGAAGCCGGGGATGCCCTACCTCGACCTCGTGAGAGATGTCAAGGCCAAAGTGAGCCCTGTTCGGCAGGGACTGTCTCTGGAGATGGGGCACAGAGTGGGTGGCTGTAGAGTGGGCATTGGGCTCGCCCAGGAGACTGAAGCCAAGGGGGACAGTCCCCTGGGCCTGGCAGAGAAGGCCCTGAGCCGGGAGTGCAGCAGTGTGTGCACAAGCTGTGGCAGGCCTAGTCCCTGGAGCACCTTCCAGGTGATTGACCCTAGGGGGAGGCTCCTTGGCACTGTGCTACCCCTGGGCCTGCTGCTGTAGCTCCCACCAATACAGTGAGTTGGGGGAGGGGGATAATGGTAGGCTGCTTAGAGCCCGGTGTTTTGTTAGCGTGCCCATCTGGGGCGGGGAAGCCTTGCTGCTTGGAAGCTCTGCCCTGAATCCTCCCAGTTACTGGAGCTGTGTGTTTCTAACCCTAGCCATTCAAACACCGACAACCGGCCCATGAAGTGCTGGCACCTGCCATCCCCCCAAAGATTCTGATCTTGTGGGTGGGGTTGCTAAGGGCACACTGCAGACACTGCTCCCTCTGTAACTCCCAAGGCTACAGAACAACCTGCCTAGAGCCCCTGCTTTGCTGCCAGCATTGCAGGACTCGGCAGAGCTGGGCCATGCAGCTTGGGGGTCAGGGTTGTCTCACTGACCTTCCTGCTGCTGTTTTCAGCATCCCACCCACCCGCTGGCTGTTTACCACGTGTCGGGGGAGTTTGCCATGCTGTGGCACGGAGCACAGGCAGGGGCCTTTAACCTAAAGGCTGCCGTCATGGAGGTGATGACCGGGTTCAGGCGAGCAGGTGAGTGAGGTTGGGGAGGGTCAGCGTCATGACTAGCAAGGCCCCAAGCTGCTGGAGGAACTGGGGCCCTGGATTCTCTTCCCCTCTGGGCCCACTGCGGTGGTGTGGCAGCCTGAACCTTGGGAGTCCCCCAAGACTACGGGACCATTCACCGTCATGACTGTGCTGGAGGCTGACCCTGGAATGCAGAGCCAGGCCCAGTGGATCTCCGGACACCTCAATCCTTTAACCAAAGCCGATTTCTATAGCACCAAGCGCTGCCCCACCCGGCCTGTGCTTTTCCAGCCAGCTCAGAAGCAATCCAAGTAGAGTTCTGTCTGGCTCCTTAGGAAACATGGTGTGGTTACACAGGGGGCCTGGGAGCCCGGACTCCTGGGTTCTACTCCAGCTCAGCCACTTCCTGGGTGACCTGGCGAGTTGCTGCACCTCCTGGCTCCTCGTCTAGCAAAGGGGTCTCCGCCTTCCCCAGGCTGTAGGGAGCCCATTGGATGAAAGGGGCTGTATAGGAATCTATTCACTGGGGCTTATTTCTGAATGTATCTGTGACGGGTTAGATCACAGAAACCCCCTTGGGAACTGCCAACTGATGTGCCAAGACTACTTCTGCCCCTGCTTTCCCTGCCAGGTTGGGACTCCAGCACCCTGTCTTGTTGAGCCAGACACGCCCGTCTGCTCCAACACAGGCCCAGGGTCTGAACCACGTGCCCCAAAGCTGCAGACTTAACTGAAAGCAACTTAAGAAGTGTTTTTGTCTTTAACACTCAGATACCCAACTCCCAATGGGGTTCAAACCCCAAATAAATCCATTTTACAGGGTAAACTCATACATTATTTGCCCTCTATAACACTGATAGAGAGAGATGCACAGCTGTTTGCCCCTCCCCACCCCCCGGGTATTAATACATACTCTGAGTTAATTAACAAGTAAAAAGTGATTTTATTAAATACAGAAAGTAGGATTTAAGTGGTTCCAAGTAGTAACAGACAGAACAAAGTGAATTACTAAGTAAAATAAAATAAAACACGCAAGTCTGAGTCTAATACAGTAACAAAACTGAATACAGATAAGATCTCACCCTCAGAGTTGTTTCAATAAGTTTCTTTCACAGACTGGACGCCTTCCTAGTCTGGGCACAATCCTTTCCCCTGGTACAGTCCTTATTCCAGCTCAGGTGGTAGCTAGGGGATTTCTCATGATGGCCGCCCATTGTTCTGTTCCACCCACTTATATATCTTTTGCATAAGGCAGGAATCCTTTGTCCTTCTCTGGGTTCCCACCCCTCCTTCTCAATGGAAAAGTACCAGGTTAAAGATGGATTCCAGTTCAGGTGACATGATCACATGTCACTGTAAGACTTCATTACCCACTTGCCAGCACACACCTATACAGGAAGACTTACAAGTAAACAGAGCCATCTACAGTCAATTGTCCTGGTTAATGGGAGCCATCAAGATTCCAAGCCACCATTAATGGCCCACACTTTGCATAATTACAATAGGCCCTCAGAGTTATATTTCATATTTCTAGTTTCAAATACAAGTGGTACATTTATACAAATAGGATGACCACACTCAGTAGATGATAAGCTTTGTAATGATACCTTACAAGAGACCTTTTGCATGAAGCATATTCCAGTTACATTATATTCATACTCATCAGCATACGTTCATAAAATCATATAGAGTGCAATGTCACAGTATCTTCCTGGGAAAACACAGCCCAAGCTCAGCAGCCCTTTGCCTGGGCTGATTCCTGTTTTAGAGCCCAGGCTCCAGCTCCTTTAGCTGAGAGACAACGAACCCAGGTCCAGTCCCGCTGTGACTCTGTGGAATCCCCCATCCTCCCAGCTGCATTCCTGTGATCTGACACGAGACCAGGCTCCCCTCTTGGAGCAGGAATTCCCCACTGGCTGGTGGTGGTTGTTAAGGACTATGTCGGAGCAGGTGTCCAAAACCCTCAGAGGAGAGGGGCGAGTTCTGGACTGGAATGTTGGTCCATGGGTTGAGGTATACACTCCGAACTGTAAGCTCCCCACGGTGATGCAGGGCCATGGAAGTTGTACCTCAGAATCATTGTTCCAGGCTGTTGCAGGCTCGGGCAGATATCCCTGCTTTGTTCACTCCCAGGGGATGGTTAGAAGGTTCTCTCAGCAGCCATGGGGTGTAGGAATACAGAGAGCTGAGATTCTGGAGAAGCTGAATGTCATGTGGGCCACACAAACAGTAGTGTGGTCTGACCCAGCCCGCAGGCTGTATGTTAGAGTCACTGGGGGCTGGCTGGTGGGAGGGAAGGATGGTAGCTCCTTGGCATGGAGTGGGTCTGTCTCCCTTTGTGGAGCATGGGAATGCTGGCTTGATACTGTGTCTAGCAGCTCCTCACGCGTTCCTTGCTGCTGCATTCCAGGAGCTGATATCATCATTACCTACTACGTGCCCCAGCTCCTGAAGTGGCTGAAGGAGGAACAGGTGTGAAGTGCCTGAGTGAAGGCAACACACAGAAGGAAACCTGCGAGGACCGGAAAGGACTGAAATGCAAAATGAGGATTTTTATGAGACCTTAGAGATACAAGGCTGAATCCAGCCCCAGCGTAAGCAGGTCCAGCACCCCTGGCTGCAGGGGTGCTGCACCTGCCTACACTAGAGCTGACTTTAGCCCAAAGAAGCCAAAGAAGAGCAATTTTAAAAAGTGTTATTTTAGAACTGGGCTTAATGCTGAGACCCTCCTCTGGCAGCAAAATGCCTTAGGACCAGAACTGATCTCCCCAGCGACCCCCCCTTGGAGAGGCACCTTCTTAATGTGATGGTTTCTTTTAATGTGTCGCTGTGTGACACCAGATGGGTGATTTTTATGAGATTCTTTGTAAAGGAAGCGCCCATTCCCGACCATTCCTCTACCCCAATGTCTCGGGGGGGGGTTCCCCTCCACACGCGCTTGTGCCTTAAACCTGTTGTCATTGCATAGAATAGAGAATATTGACCTGGTTCTGAGCTGTGGCCCTGCTGTCTCGAGGGTGACAGGGCATGTGGGGCTAGGCAGTATAAGGGCTTCAGAAGTATATTGTCCTGATTGCTAATGGGCCATTGCACATCCGCCCAACATTACTAGGGGTTCTTTTAGCCCTGAGCACCCAGAAGACCAGCTCCTAGCACTCACATTGGCTCTGTCAACTTGCAGTTCAGCTCTGGCCTTTGATTCCCTACAAGGATGCTGTCACCTTATACAGAAGTATTGTCAAAATAATCTTTCTCTAAAACCCAAGAGCACTAGAAATGTTTCCCTATTTTAAAAATTCCAATGAAAATAATTGTTTTAACCCACTGCTTGTTCCTGTGCCGTGTTTCAAACTCAGCATTGCAGCAGGCAGAACCAGGCAGTGAAAGTCGCCCGACTGGCTCTGCTATCCAATGCACACTTTAAAATTACTTCACCCTAACAGTCTAATGTGGTGTTAATAACATAGCTGAGAACTTTAATTTGTACCATGGTTCTTAAGTTGATCATACTATTATGAAGTCTAGATGTTTTAGATTAATTGCTGGAGCTACTCTGCTTTGGTAGTCTTAGCAGCAGCCTCTGATATTCTTCAATGCCTGGAGTGAGTTCAGCTGAAAATAATAAAAAAAAAACATAAGTCTAAAACCTGGGCAACTTGATGTTGTTGGTAAGGAAGCGGGTGGAGGGAACTCCACTGCACCTTCTTGAAGTGGCCAGCACTCTCCTCTGGGTAACTGGGATTTCGTTTCAATCTGCATTGCCATAATTTTGGGGGTGGGGAAGAGCCTGACTCCTGTAGAAGAAGCTGTGCTAGTATGCGCAGATCTGTGATCTTCCCTGGAGGTACAGTCACACCAAGGGCATTCCCTGTTCCTCTGACTCATGAAGCAGGTCTGTCAGCCCCTCATCCTGTTAGCTTGACAGATTGTATCCTTTCCAAGAAAAGGACAGGCTCGTCCTCAGCTGAGTTTACAGACTACAAAGAAACATAGGGTGTTGCTGGCAGAATGGGTGTAGTTTACCTTACAAGCCTCTCTTCCCTTTGATGGTTTGCACAGATGAGCAACTAGAGGAAGACAAGGCCAACCCTAATGATAGGAAGATGGGAAAGGGGCAAGAGCAGTGGGAGAGCAGAGCAGCGATACCCTCTGGAGGGGAAGGGAACTTGTTCAAGGATAAAAAGTAGAGTCCTGGTAGGGTGACCAGATAGCAACTGTGAAAAAACGGGATGGGGGTGGGAGGTAATAGTTGCCTGTATAAGAAAAAGTCCCCAAAAATGGGACTGTCCCTTTAAAAATGTCACCTGGTCACCTTAAGTCCTGGGAAAGAAGTCGCCATTCCTGTTTCAGAGTTGAGCGCCCCAGTTTTGTAAGGGTGAATTCACTGGTGTGGGTGAGACGCTCAGTTGCTATGGGGGAGCCCTACAGATTGGTCACTGGGAGGATTACACTTTCTAAGGGATTATGGTAGTCTGCTACTTTCACTGCTGCAGGCCAATCTGCCCAATGCCCCACAGCTTGTGAGGGGGCGAGAGCTCTACCTCATGGCTGGGGGGACGGGGGGGACTGTACCCCATGGTCTATGGGATGAAGTCATATTTAGGCCTGATAGAATCCTGCTGTGAATTTTAGGGGTCTGTGCTGATCACGTTTAACAGAAGAACAGGGTGTGTGTGTACACAACACTGTGGAATAACCATGTCTGTGAGAAAAATAAAAGTCACTGAAAAGCTGGAAGAGACTGGTTTGAACTACCTACAGCTGTAGTGGCTGGAGGAGAGCTAACCTGGCAATGGGAGACTAATCCATGGGTCTGAGAGCAGATAACACAAAGTTACAGGTACATTTGTGTAACAAAGGGAGGTTAAAGCTGTATTGCCTGGTGCTGGAGAGAGTGTTGAGTGTTTTGCCTTAATAAAGAGTTAGACCCATCAACTGCCTAAGTGAATATCAATAAATGGGGTTCTACCCCACAGCTGGTGGGAGATGGGGGGGCTGTACCCTACAGCAGGTAGGAGGTCAGGGTGTGGGGGGCTGCACCCCATGGCCGATGGAGGGTCGGGGGGGTCTGTACACTACAGCAGGTGGGGGAGGGGGAGGCTGCACCCCATGGCCAATGGGGGGGTCGGGGGGGCTGCACCCCATGGCCGATGGGGGGTCTGTACCGTACAGCAGGTGGGGGAAGGGGAGGCTGCACCCCATGGCCGATGGGGGGTCTGTACCCTACAGCAGGCGGGGGGGCTGCACCCCATGGTAGATGGGGGTCGGGGGGGTCTGTACCCTACAGCAGGAGGGG
>QXTE01000257.1:595283-630988 GCA_003942145.1 Platysternon megacephalum
GGGGCGGGGGGGCTGCACCCCATGGCCGATGGGGGTGGGGCGGGCTGGGGCAGGAAGCTGCGGCGGCGGCCCGAGCTGGTGCTGCTCCCGGCGGGTCTCGGCTCGGCACCACCAGGTAAGTCGCGGACGGGCCGAGGCCCGGCCTGGCTCTGGCCGGCGACTCCTCCGGAGCGATCTGGGCACGGAGCCGCCTCCTGTGGCGGGGCTCCCGGCCAGCTCCCGCCCTGCCCGCGGGCCCCCGCTTCGCCTGGCCGCGTCGGTCCCTGCTCCGGCCAGGCCCAGCCGCTCCCCGCAGGGCGCTGCGCAGCCGGGGGCCGAGAGCGGGGCCGGCCCCGGCGAACCCCCCCGGCCCCGGCGCCCAGTGCGCTGCGGGCCCGGTTGTGGGCAGCGCTGTGCTCACGGCAGCCCGGAGCCCCCGGCCATTTCCCGCCGCCCCGCGTCCCGCTGCCTGGTGCCGCCCGGGAACCCAGAGGAGTTTGACAAAGGGGGAAATTCTTGTTCCTTTGCTTTAAACCCAAACATGCCGGTCAATGGAAACGGGGGTTGGGGGCCGGGTGGCTACACTGGTAACGGGCATTAGCGCCTGGTCAAATCTAAACCGAATCAGGAGCGAAGCGAGCCAAACCCTTCGCCCACCGATGGCTGTTTGGTGCCCTGAGCTGGGAGACTCGGGACAGCTCCCGAGAAAACTACCCCCCTCAGCTGGCTCGCACGTTCTAGCTACATATTCATAGGGCCCTGGGAATTTATCAGTGTTTATAACCACAACAACAAAAACAGGTGAAAATCAGTGCAAAAAATATTTTTTTTCTGGATAAATATCCCGGTTTATTTTTGTGGACGGAAAGCGGGGGGGAGGGGGAAAGTATTCAGTAGATTAATGCTTTGAATTCCCTTCATCAATGTGATTTGCTGCAGAACTAAAACAGAAACCAAAACAGGCCACCTCTAATCCCCAAATAAAACTTTTCGTTTGAATGAACAGTTTACTGTTGTAGACTTAGAACGATTAGCCTATAAATAGTTGTAATTGGGCCACACCATTTGCAGCGCATACACTAAACTTCATCCTTTTCTCCTGTTTTTTTTTTTTTTTTTAAGTTTCAACTACTGCCTTGGGTTCTGAAACATATTCTGATGCAGATTTTTGTTTTCTTCCCATTTTGGTGTCAAATCTTTAAACCAGGGGTCAGCAACCTTTCAGAAGTGGTGTGCCAAGTCTTCATTTATTCACTCTAATTTAAGGTTTCATGTGCCAGTCATACATTTTAACGTTTTTAGAAGGTCTCTTTCTATAAGTCTATAATATATAACTAAACTATTGTTCTAAAGTAAATAAGGTTTTTAAAATGTTTAAGAAGCTTCATTTAAAATTAATTTAAAATGCAGAGCCCCCCGGACCGGTGGCCAGGATCTGGGCAGTGTGAGTGCCACTGAAAATCAACTCGCGTGCCCACGCCTTCGGCACACGTGCCATAGGTTGCCTACCCCTGCTTTAAACCATTATCTGGTAACAGCTTTGAAATGTGCATGTGGCTGGTGTGAGATTCATCAGTACATTCAGATGCACATGCACTTCAGAGTTTGCATGCCTGCCTGTTGGTTTGTATGTATCTCTAGACTAATACGTAGCCTTCCTTCAACAGGCAGCTTTGCATATACAGACTAATGTATGATCATAATACATATATCTCATGCAATGTATTGTATTTTCCTAATAAAACAAGGTATTTTTTATATATTTGAATGTTACAAAAGTAGGGTGAAATCAGAAAAAAATGAATAATATTTTTTATAGAACCCAGGATTTTTTTTTGGTAAAAATCAGTTTAAACTGAAAACGAAGGGGCTTAAGTATTCATAAAGAACCCAAGGATCTCACAAAACTGGATGACTGGGCAACAAAATGGCAGATTAAATTCAATGTTGATAAATGCAAAGTGATGCACATTGGAAAACATAATCCCAACTCTACATATAAAATGATGGGGTCCTAAATTAGCTGTTACCACTCAAGAAAGAGATCTTGGAGTCATTGTGGATAGTTCTCTGAAAACATCCACTCAATGTGCAGCGGCAGTCCAAAAAGCAAACAATGTTGGTAATCATTAAGAAAGGGATAAATAATAAGACAGAAAATATCATATTGCCTCTATATAAATCCATGGTGCACCCACATTTTGAATACTACATGCAGATGTGGTCACCCCATCTCAAAAAAGATATATTGGAATTGGAAAAGGTTCAGAGAAAGGCAACAAAAATTATGAAGGGTATGGAACAGCTTCCATATGAGGAGAGATTAATAAGACTGGGACTTTTCAGCTTGGAAAAGAGGCGATTAAGGGTGGGTATGATAGAGGTCTACAAAATCATGAATGGTGTGGAGAAAATAAATAAGGAAATGTTATTTACTCCTTCTCATAACACAAGAACTAGGAGTCACCAAATGATATTAATAGGCAGCAGGTTTAAAACAAACAAAAGGCAGTATTTCTTCACACAACGCACAGTCAATCTGTGGAACTCCTTGCCAGAGGATGTTGTGAAGGCTATGACTATAACAAGGTTAAAAAAAGAGCTAGATAAATTCATGGCAGATAGGTCCATTAATGGCTATTAGCCAGGCTGGGCAGGGATGGTGTCCCTCGCCTCTGTTTGCCAGAAGCTGGGAATGGGTGACAGGGGATGGATCACTTGATGATTCCCTGTTCTGTTCATTCCCTCTGGGGCACCTGGCATTGGCCACTGACGGAAGACAGGATACTGGACTAGGTGGACCTTGGTCTGACCCTGTATGGCTGTTTTTATGACAGCCATAGGTGCTGGAACTAGAGGTACTGGGGGTGCTTCCGCACCCCTGGCTTGAAGGGGTTTCCAGGGTTTCCAGTTTGGTTCAATGGCTCAGCACCCCCACTGTACAAATTGTTCCAGCACCTCTGGACACAGTCCTTAGGCACTAGCCTCAGCAGAGAGACCAGAACTGAACTCCCACTGCTGCTGCCTTTGCATGTACCTGCCTCATGCCAAGAGGACTTCATCAGAGTTCATAGAATCATAGAATATCAGGGCTGGAAGGGACCTCAGGAGGTCATCTAGTCCCACCCCCTGTTCAAAGCAGGACCAATTCCCAACTAAATCATCCCAGCCAGGGCTTTGCCAAGCCTGACCTTAAAAACCTCTAAGGAAGGAGATTCCACCACCTCCCTAGGTAACCCATTCCAGTGCTTCATCACCCTCCTAGTGAAAAAGTTTTTCCTAATATACAATCTAAACCTCCCCCACTGCAACTTGAGACCATTACTCCTTGTTCTGTCATCTGGTACCACTGAAAACAGTCTAGATCCATCCTCTTTGGAACCCCCTTTTAGGTAGTTGAAAACAGCTATCAAATCCCCCCTCATTCTTCTCTTCTGCAGACTAAACAATCCCAGTTCCCGCAGCCTCTCCTCATAAGTCATGTGCTCCAGCCCCCTAATCATTTTTGTTGCCCTCTGCTGGACTCTTTCCAATTTTTCCACATCCTTCTTGTAGTGTGGGGCCCAAAACTGGACACAGTACTCCAGGTGAGGCCTCACCAATGTCGAATAGAGGGGAATGATCACGTCCCTCGATCTGCTGGCAATGCCCCTACTTATACAGCCCAAAATGCCGTTAGCCTTCTTGGCAACAAGGGCACACTGTTGACTCATATCCAGCTTCTCGTCCACCGTAACCCCTAGGTCCTTTTCTGCAGAACTGCTGCCTAGCCACTCGGTCCCTAGTCTGTAACAGTGCATGGGATTCTTCCGTCCTAAGTGCAGGACTCTGCACTTGTCCTTGTTGAACCTCATCAGGTTTCTTTTGGCCCAATCCTCTAATTTGTCTAGGTCCCTCTGTATCCTATCCCTACCCTCCAGCGTATCTACCACTCCTCCCAGTTTAGTGTCATCTGCAAATTTGCTGAGAGTGCAGTCCACGCCATCCTCCAGATCATTAATGAAGATATTGAACAAAACCGGCCCCAGGACCGNACTGTGGGAGACTATGAAAAGCTTTGCTAAAGTCAAGGAATAACACATCCACTGCTTTCCCCTCATCCACAGAGCCAATTATCTCCTCATAGAAGGCAATTAGGTTAGTCAGGCATGACTTGCCCTTGGTGAATCCATGCTGACTGTTCCTGATCACTTTCCTCTCCTTGTCAGTGCATCCTCCTCCTCTGAGACTGCTCACTTAATACAGCAGAAGGAAATGGATCCTTATCCCAAATGTGTGTTACTCTGCCCTTAAATTGTAGTCAGGCTTCAGTGCAGAGACTGCAAGGCTCTCTCCACGACAGCTGCTGTGTGGGTGTGCATTTTGTCTGAGGTTGAGAGAATTCCTAGCCACTAACTCTGATTTCAATTTCCTGCTAAACTGGTCTGGCTGTTTCTTCTAGAGTATTATTTTGGTGCTGAATAATCCTGCCACCTCACATACAGGCTAATTGCACAAGTTCATGTCGTTATAGAGAAACCCATTGTTTTATGATATCATTCTGTTATACTGCAAAATTACAAACTTTGCTTCTGGGGGAATTCTGTGCCACTGTGCACGTGCAGAATTCATGTCCCCCACAGATTTCTTTGTTTCTCCACGGAAAAATGACTTCTGATGGGGAAGCAAAGGAAAGCTGCAAGACTGGTCACGCACCCCTCCCCGTCAGCACAGGCACCTTGGTTTGGGCGACCGGAGCCTCCGTGGAGGGGCTGGACGTGCGTGCGAGAGAGAGACTCTGTCCCTCTCACTAGCTGTTGCGGCCCACCCAACGTGGAAGGGCAGGGCTTTGAGGTGTTTCTGCGGAGGTAGGCATGGGACAGGCTCTGTCCCCTCAGGCAGAGCAGAACGTAGCAGCCTGCCTGCTTAGTGAATTTTCCCAAGAGTATAAAACAGGTGTAAAAGTTGTAAGGCTCCTTTACATTGCCAGAGTGCTGTAAAGGATAGTATGGCTTATGGTGCTTCAATTATTAGAACTGGTCTAAATTTTTGGACTGAAAAATTTTCCTATCACAATGTGCTCCATGAACTGTTTGCTACTGACCTTTCTGGAGATGCTCAGTAGCCAATATAAATTGTGACTTTGACTCCCCAGCCCTCACTTGCTCTTCAGTTGCCTATGATATAACGGTGAGCATACGGCTGCATATATTTGTTGACTATTAACTAGCTACATTACTATTAGACAGAGGGGGGTTGGGGATTTTCTCCAATGCTGCCCACTCCCATTCTCCATCTATTGTATTGTAGTTTAAATAAATTACCAAAATAATTGAAATTGGCATGATTATATTGCAGATTATATGCAGAATTTTGAAGAATTTTAAAATATTGTACGCAGAATTTTTTATTTTTGGTGAAGAATTTTTAATTTTTTGGCACAGAATTCCCCCAGGTGTAAAACTGAATTGTAACCTATTTAAGAGCAGGAGAGTTCTAATTCATTACAGAAGGCTGGTAGTCTTCAATAGGTTATCTTGCTCCCCATTTATTTCTCTTGCATTAATTTCCCTACCCAGTGTCTGTGGATACTGGTCAGCTTTGCCATTTCATGTTAAGAAATACAAATTAAAGTCAAATACAAATGGTACAAGATGGGCACTTTGAGTTTCTCCTGCAAACAGAGAGGTGCAAAATCCTGCAGTCTAGGATCTACAGGGTCTTCACTGACAAACTGTATCTAACATGGTAATGTAATGAAGTAAATCGTTTTAGACATGAGGGGTGAGTCTGTTTGTACAGGTTTTGAGTGACTGAAGTACTGGTGCCGGTACTGACTTCACTGCGGTGGCAGTGAGGGCTTCTCTGTATTCACAGCACAGCAACTATGAGGGCAAGCTTTCCTGCTCTGCTCTGCCATTGTGCCTCTACTGAAACCTGGGGGGACCACTTCTGTGGCTGAGAGGGGAGTTCAGTCCCCATGGACTAGGGCTGAGCCTCTGAGCACAGGGCCAGTCAGTGTTAATGGTGGGTTTGTGACATGGATACACATCTGGCAGGAACTGGCCTGAGACCCAGCAATTCACTTCAAAGAAGCTACGGAACAGCCATCAGATAGAAACCATTTTCATTCGCTACAGGCCCGGGAGGAATTTGAACCCATGAGCCACAGGTGCTGTGAGGCTACCCCAGGTTGAAAAGCTCCAGTGCCATTATCAATCGCTTGAGTCACTCGCTGCCCCACGCAAAGTGTTCTATCGGCATTGGACCTATTAGAGCGTTGGGTCTACGGCTTGTCTGATCCTTATCCTTTTATTTGGTGTTCTAGGTTCTCCTCGCTCCTCAGCCTCAATGAAGCAATGCTTCGGCTCCGGCTCTTAACGTGGGACGTGAAGGACACGCTGCTCCGGCTCCGGCACCCAGTAGGAGAGAATTACTCTGCTGCGGCCCGAGTGCACAAAGTTCATGTACAGCCTGAGGCTCTCAATAAGTCTTTCCATCAGGCATACAAAGCCCAGAGCAAGCACTTCCCCAACTATGGCCTGAGCCAGGGGCTAAGCTCCAAGCAGTGGTGGGCGGATGTTGTCAAACAGACCTTCAGACTCGCTGGTGTCCATGAAGACAGGCTCCTCACCACCATTGCGGAAAGTCTCTATCAGGAGTTCTGCAGTGCACAGAACTGGGAGTTGTTACCAGGTGCCAGGGAGACTCTGAGGCAGTGCCACCAGCTGGGCATCCGTATGGCCGTAATCTCCAACTTCGACAAGAGGCTCGAGAAGATTCTGTCTCACTGCAACCTCAGGCACCATTTTGAATTTGTCTTGACCTCGGAGGAGGCTGGCTTTGCCAAGCCAGACCAGCGGATCTTTCAGAAGGCGCTGCACATTTCTGGAGTAGCCCCACATCACGCGGCTCACGTGGGGGACAATTATGTGAAGGATTATAGGGCAGCCAGAGATGTGGGCATGCACAGCTTCCTGCTCACGAGGGCTGGGCGTGAAAACAATTGGGAGCTAGAGGTACCAAAGCAGCACGTCCTGCCTTCACTTACCCACTTGCTGTCTGTTATCGAGAAGGGTTAACGGTGAATCCCTCGCCTCTCCGCAGAGATCACCAGGGACAAAACAGATTCCTTACACCTCGTCACTAAAACGAGGGATCAGTTGTGCTGCGGGGAGGGTGGGGGAAGGGAGAGGATTTGGTTCTCCACCAGGTGAATCAGGTTCTCAAGTGTATCTGCACGTCCTGCTATAGAGAGGGGGCAAAAGCAAACCCCTCTGAACTCAGTGAGAAGTACTTGCTAGCACCATCCCCAACAGCACATTGGTCATCCAATACAATAAACTGCTACAGATACTCAGCACTTCTCTTCTCCTTTCTTCCATAGCTCTCAAAGCACCTAACAGAGGGGGGGATTAGTGCCATTATCGGCATTTTACAGGGGGAACCGAGGGATGATGGCTAAGGTCACCCAGCACGTCAGAGTGGAGACCAGAACTTGCATCTCCAGAGTGTCCCCTAGTGTCCTGTCCATTGCAGCTCTGAGCCCAGGCGCTAACCCCTCCTAGTGCAAGGAAAGGCAGCATTTCTTGCACACTTGAATGAACAGACAAAGCCAGAAGCAGAAATCCCTTCTCTGGGCCAGGTTCCTTCCCTGCCCTGGTACAACTGGCTGGCCTAGCTCCCTGCCAGCCTGGGCCTGCTGCACGGCGTGGTTCTGCCAGCGAGGAACACTGGTGGTGTGCTGACTTCAGTGGATCCCCTTGACCTGACAATAGCCTTTTCCCAGCCAGCACCACCCCCTTCTTGGGTTGCTCTTGCCCTGGCCTGTAAGGCAGCCATTGCCCACCCCTGCAGCCTCTCACCACAGGCTCTCTCTGCATGGGACCTCTGCCAGGGTCTGCTCTTGTAGAAGCTGGCACATCACTAGGGGCAGTTAGTGCCTTTGCCCTGATGCTGGCCGGGCATCCCATGGGATTTCCCCCCTTGCCATTATGCAAAGACTGGGCCTGGGGATGCTGACAAATCTGCTCCAAGTCAGGATTTTAGCAGAACCCACTGGTGGGCAGCGTAGAGGGGAGTATTGGAAACCAGAGCAGCCCAGCACTCAGGCACTCACTGCTTCCCAGAGGCTGATGGGAGCTTGGCTGGCAAGAGAAACTAGCCAATGGCCCTTTCGCTGCCCAAACCTCAGCTGGTGCCTTTTCCAATGCTGCACCGTGATCGCTGCACTGCTCCCAGTGCCTCGACTTGCAGCTGTGTGGCAATGCCCCCGCACAGTGCTGTGAAAAGCAGCCCAAGAGCTTGTCTAGACAGCTAGTGTGCAGCAGGCTGGGCTGTAAGTTTAACCCGCACTACCCTGCCACGCACTAACTGGCCATGTAGACCCTGTTGCTGATCCACTTTGAAACAGGAGCAGATCAAAGTGCACTTTAGTGTGTGGCAAACTAAACGCACAGCCCAGCTTGCTGCAAACTAAGTGGTCGTCTAGACAAGCCCGGAGCGCGCAACATTCAGGGGGTTAAAAATCAAGATACTTATGTTTAAAAAGGGGAGAAACCAGCCCAGGCCAGGGTCCCTACGTCTAACCTGGGTCACGCCCTCATTTCTAAAGCCCCTTGTCACTGAACCCACCCGAACGAATGAACTAGATTGTACATAGTATTATTGACAGGCTTTTCTACGGCGCTCAGCTTGGTAGACTCTGCGCACCTCTCGCGCAGCCATGAATTTAGCCTCGCCACTCCCCTCTGAGGTCTGGCAGGGCAACCCCACGTTACAGAGGGGAAACTGAGGCACAGAGCTATTACGGGACTCATTCCAGTGTGTCGCACAGTCAGAATCACATGGCTTGCCCACATTTCCGGCTAGGGCTGTAACCACTGCACATCCCCATCAAGGCTGAGCAGATTGCACATGTCAGTGTTGAGTTCCTCCCTCCAGGCTAGTGGTGGAAATTGAGGCTTCAGTGTAGGGCACCTCTTTTCTGTCCGGCATAACTAGCCCCCCAAGTAGCCAGATGTTCCTGGAGCCCCATGGCCACATTAGCTGCAGCAGCCGCACTGTATATAAGGCTTCGGCTCTCGGTAGAGATAACTGCTGTATGTAGTAGAAAGAGAGACCCCAAAGCATGGGGCCTGATACAAGGCCTAAGGCCTGAACTAAAGTGAGCAAAAGTCAGGCCCTGCTGCTATAAAGCAAAGTTAGCAAGCATCAGGCGATGAGAAAAAGGCAGGCCCTGTTACACAGCAGATGCCTGTTTGCAGGTTCACTGTCCGATACACGACCTTGGCAAAACACACAAGCACGCCCAAGAAGTACTAGGCACAGGGTATCGCTGTACACACATTCCAGACGTAAACACAATGCTGGGAGATGAAACAGGAACACACCGACCCCAAGTGAAACAAGGACGGAAGGACAGGCTTAGGCTGGCAGATGAAAATGTTTTGTTTGAACCAGCAGGTACAAGGTAAAGGGTGGTAACCACCTCAGGGGACCAATATGTAACTTGTTTGTGTCAGTGTATAAAAGAGGGGTTCCAGGAGCAGTGTTTTATCTGGCCTCGGGGGAGTAGAAGGTCCCACCACTCACTACAATAGGCATACGTGTGTGTCCTCAAAAAGTCTACCAGGCACTAGTACCATGCTTCATTAACAATAAACCTGGCCGAGTGCCTTTGCCTCCGAACCAAGTCTGTGGTGGTCTTGGGCACTTCAATCAAGGTCTGCTGTATCAGCTACCTGGCCAGACGCTGAGAGAACACACACACAGCCAACAACTGACAACACTGTCAATGGAGCATTGTCAAAGGGATTAGGCCAGAGCAAAATTTGATGCAGTTCAGACAGCAGGACAAGATGGCAAATCCTGGAGTGTTAAAGAACTGCATAACTCTGTGACCAATAAACGGTTGCAGTTTTGCAGGCTAAGCTCAGGGTCATCAGCTCTCATGCTTCAAGGCACAAGATGATTTCTTGCAAGGGTCAGGAAGGATGGATTATTCCCCTCTAAGTGTTGTGCAGTTGGCCAGATGCATTATGGGCAGTTTCCACTTCTGAAGCTTCAGGGCTTGGCTACAGCCAGAGGCTGACTACGCGACAAGATGGCCCAGTGAGCCGATCCTGTAGGGCAAGTCCAGTGTAACTAGATTCATAGATTCTAGGGCTGGAATGGATCTCGAGAGGTCATCGAGTCCAGTCCCCTGCCCTCATGGCAGGACCAAATACTGTCTAGACCATCCCTGATAGACATTTATCTAACCTACTCTTAAATATCTGCAGAGATGGAGATTCCACAACCTCCCTAGGCAATTTATTCCAGTGTTTAACCACCCTGACAGTTAGGAACTTTTTCCTAATGTCCAACCTAAACCTCCCTTGCTGCAGTTTAAGCCCATTGCTTCTTGTTCTATCCTTAGACGTTAAGGTGAACAAGTTTTCTCCCTCCTCCTTATGACACCCTTTTAGATACCTGAAAACTGCTATCATGTCCCCTCTCAGTCTTCTCTTTTCCAAACTAAACAAACCCAATTCTTTCAGCCTTCCTTCATAGGTCATGTTCTCAAGACCTTTAATCATTCTTGTTGCTCTTCTCTGGACCCTCTCCAATTTCTCCACATCTTTCTTGAAATGCGGTGCCCAGAACTGGACACAATACTCCAGTTGAGGCCTAACCAGCGCAGAGTAGAGCGGAAGAATGACTTCTCGTGTCTTGCTCACAACACACCTGTTAATACATCCCAGAATCATGTTTGCTTTTTTTGCAACAGCATCACACTGTTGACTCATATTTAGCTTGTGGTCCACTATAACCCCTAGATCCCTTTCTGCCGTACTCCTTCCTAGACAGTCTCTTCCCATTCTGTATGTGTGAAACTGATTGTTCCTTCCTAAGTGGAGCACTTTGCATTTGTCTTTGTTAAACTTCATCCTGTTTACCTCAGACCATTTCTCCAATTTGTCCAGATCATTTTGAATTATGACCCTATCCTCCAAAGCAGTTGCAATCCCTCCCAGTTTGGTATCATCTGCAAACTTAATAAGCATACTTTCTATGCCAATATCTAAGTCATTAATGAAGATATTGAACAGAGCCGATCCCAAAACAGACCCCTGCGGAACCCCACTTGTTATGCCTTTCCAGCAGGATTGGGAACCATTAATAACAACTCTCTGAGTACGGTTATCCAGCCAGTTATGCACCCACCTTATTGTATTTGCCTAGTTTATTGATAAGAATATCATGCGAGACCGTATCAAATGCCTTACTAAAGGCTAGGTATACCACATCCACAGCTTCTCCCTTATCCACAAGACTCGTTATCCTATCAAAGAAAGCTATCAGATTGGCTTGACACGATTTGTTCTTTACAAATCCATGCTGGCTATTCCCTATCCCTTGCCTAGAAAGAATTCTAGGGGGCTACTGCTGTTAAGAAACAAGCTCAGAGCAGCCACCTGGGCTGAAGCCTGAGCCTATTTAGGTATGTGACACTGAGCCAGAAGGGGTTTAGCACTAGCAGGCTAACTAACCCAGCTTCAACCTTTAGAGACATCTTAGCAGATAATGATTGTGTGTGTTTACATGTATATTGTTAGAGGTTGACAATGTACCCAAACGGTTTCTGTCTGTCACTGTATTCTGTTAATTCATTGAGATGAACCGTGACTGTAGTAATATCATTGTCTGTATTTCTCTGTGGTGTATATAGTAAACTGCCTGTAAATGGCAGGAGACGGGCAGTTGCCTTATGTTAATCGATGCAGCTAATCACCAGTGGTGCTTAGGAAATAGGAGGTTCTACTTCAAAACCATTATTGTTCACCCAAGGAATACCTGCTGTCAGGAGACTGCCAGGGATCTATAACAAGAACTCTTGGGCCCTGATCCTGTTATCTCAGATCTGCTTAAGTTTCATCAGGGGAAGTTTGAGTCACAGGACTGAGGTCTCCAGCTCCAGTCTGGCTCATCCTGATATTGGACATTGTATTATAACTAAGGCTGCGAGTCTTTCACAGCTTCCGTGACTTTCCGTGACCTCCATGAATTCTGCAGCTGCAGCGGCTGCCCCCATGCCCATGAGCAGCAACGTCTGCTGGAGCGCTCCACCCCTCAGCACCTAAGATTTAGTTAGGAGTATTTTTAGTAAAAGTCACAGACAGGTCACAATAACATGGGTTATTGCCCATGACCCATCCATGACTTTTATTAAAAAATACCTGTGACTAAATCGTAGCCTTAATTATAACCTATGGAAATAATTCTGAAAGAACTCTTTGCAACTTTAAAGCTTATAATCTCTACTATGAAACTATGAATTTTATTTATATCTGTATGTATAATGCTCTTTTAACCTATACTCTCTCTTTTCTTTTTTAATAAATCTTAGTTTAGTTAATAAGAATTGGCTGTAAGCGTGTATTTGGGTAAGATCTGAAATATTCATTGACTTGGCAGGTAATGTGTCTGATCTTTTGGGCTTGGTAGAACTTTTTATATGATGAATAAGATTTTCAGTCATCCTCATCATCTTTGACTGGGCTGTCTGCGTGGGAGCCCAGGGCTGGATGTGTTTGTGGCTTCTGAGTAACCAGGAAGATGTTATAGAAGCTGTTTTGTTGCTGGATTGGTGAATCTAATTATTAGAAATAACCTCCAGTTTGGGGGATCGGCTGCCCCATTCGTTCCAGTTTGCCCTGATTGAGCAATCTCAGTGTGGCCCCCTTGGACCCTGGACATAAGGTGTCAGTGCATTCAGGCTGCCAGCCCCATCCTGGCTGCTTGGAGTGACTGAAGATCCAGCAGGTGGCGTGCCAAATTGTGCGTCTCTGCAGAAGGCTCCCCCTTTTCCGCACAGCGCTGGCGGGTGAGCTGCTGCCCCTGTGCCAGGCCTCGCTCACTGAACGAGGGAGATGCTCTGGTCAGCCACGGCAAACACGGGGTAGATGGGCGCAGTAAAGGCTTCACGGTGCGAGTGGAGGATGACACAGGCAGTAGGGTCGTAGAACAGCACTTCCCCCCCATCCAAGTCGACCAGGACACCCACCTGCGCGGGGCACTTGACTAGCTCCACCGCCTGATGCTGGCTGTTGTGCGAGAAGCGGAACTCCTTATCATAGCGCGAGAACACCCAGGAGCAGGGGTTGTAGCCGAGCCGGGCTGCGTTGCCAGGCCCTTTGCGCTGCAAGGAGCCATAAGAAATGCCCAATTTGTACGCGCAGCTTTTGTCCACGCTGATCCTCCAGGCATGGGTCCCTTTGTGGAAGGCCTTAGTGCCCAAGGCGTTGGGCCAGTGATCGAAGCGCTCTGGGCAGTCTGGATAGGGCTTTGTCTTCTTGGGGCTGAACACCAAGGTTTTCTTGTCTTCGGACAGGGCCAGCAGCGGGCTGACAGTTTTCTCATCTACGTGAACCTCTTCCAAACCTGCGAGGGAAGCCAAACAATCAGTACAGGCTGAGCAGCGGGACCTCGGCGAGGATCAGCCTGTCTCCCCCAGCAGCACTGGGCCAGGGAGGGAGCTGGGCTCATGTTCACATTTCCCCTTTTTATAGGCCTTCCTAGGCAGTGTAGTGGCCATGCGGCTTCCTCTGGCGCCCAGCAGCACCACCTTCCAGGGCCGGCAGGCCAGCTCCCGGGGGAGGGGGCTCCCTGCATGCTGGGGAAGGGGCTGAGCTCAGACTGGACTCTGCCTGCGCAAGTTAGATATACCCCAGCTAGTCCCACTGGGCACTGGCTCCTGGGCTTCTCCCAGCTGTAGCCTGCAGTAGGTCCCGACTGGCTCCCTCCATCCCATCCATCATGAGCCATCTCCCCTCCGCAGTGCTCGCCCACCCTGCTGCCGGGACACAGCAGGGCAGGGAGAAGCTGGCCCAGAGGTTGGAGTGGCTCTGTGCTGAGGGTGCTGGTGAGCAGGAAGCCTCAGGCTCTCAGCACATTGCGGATGGAGCAGGGGCAGGGCAAGGCATGAGAGACCTCTGCTTCGGTCCCAGGGGTAGTACCCAGTGGGAACCAGGGCAGCACGGCCACAGGCCTGGCAGCTCTGGCCAAACCTGTTTCCAAGCAGGGAGGAGGCAGGTGCATTCACAGGCCACCACCCATCCACAGCTACCGCCTGGCTTCCATCTGACCCCCCCTCCCAACCTGATGCAGAAGATCCAGCTGTTCGAGTGGGCTTCCTGGCTTGGCTGGGGCTGGTGCCAGGGCTTCTTCCCCTTTCAAACAAGAAGTGTAATATGGTGCAGAACATATCCTGAGGTTCCCCCCAGGCCCACTCGTGACTAGGCTCCTGGCCACTGGGCTCCCCAAGATGAAGGCAGGGGCTGCATGTGGCCCTGAGGACACACTTTCCCCACCCAGCTCTGGAAGCGCTGGTTTTGACTTGGTGCAGATCCGCAGGAGACATCTCAGGAGACATCTCAGCTCTCCCAAACAGTTCCCTGCCCTGGCTCATGGCAGCCCAGCATGCAGTGGGGGATGAATGGTTGATTTGGGCCCAGTGGTGGGAAGATTATCAAACCCGACAAGTACTCAGCTCTGATGGATGGGGAGGCAAGGGGGGATCTTGGCCCCACTCCCAGTGTGCAGGAGCCCATTCATAGCCCAGCCAGCCACCCCGTTGGTGCAGACTCCCCCATTGCTGCAATCCTCGACTGAGACAGAGGATCCTGGGTCCCTTCAGGCTGGGATCTCTCTACCTCTCACCACGGCTGATGATCAGTGCCGCCGGAACTGGGGGGGCCATAGCCAGTGTTCCCTCTAATTTTTCCCACCCATGTGCGGAATGAATTTGATGTGCCCCAATATGGAGGTGACGTGTGACACATCACCTTCATATTGGGGCACATACAAAAATTCATGTGGTGGGGGTGGGGCCGAGGGGTTCGGAGTGTGGGAGGGGGCTCAGGACTGGGTTGTAGGAGGGGGTGCAGGAGGGAGTTTGGATGCGGGAGGGGGCTCTAGACTGGAGCAGGGGGTTGGGGTGCAGGATAGGGTGAGGGCTCCAGCTGTGGGTGCAGGCTCTGGGGTGGGGCCGGGAAAGAGGGGTTTGGGTGCAGGAGGGGGCTCAGGCCTGAGGCAGGAGGTTGGGGTGTCAGAGGGAATGCGGGCTTCATCGGGGAGTTTGGGTGCGGGAGGGGGATCAGGGCTGGGGCAGGGGGTTGGGGTGTGGGGTGCGGGCGGCACTTACCTTGGGGGGCTCCCCGGAAGTGGCGACATGTTCCTCCCACTCCTAGGCAGAGCCGCGGCCAGGCGGCTCTGTGCGGTGCACACTCATTGCCTCCGCCCGCAGGCACCACCCCCACAGTTCTCATTGGCCATGGTTCCCGGCCAATGGGAGCTGCAGAGCCGGTGCTCAGGGCACGGGCAGCACGCAGAGCCCCCATGGCTGTCCCTCCACCTAGGAGCCGAGGGATATGTCACCACTTCCGGGGAGCTGCACGGAGCCGGTAAGGAGCCTGCCAGCCCTGCCAATCACACTTTTAACAGCCCAGTCAGCGGAGCTGACAAGAGCCGCCAGGATCCCTTTTCGGCCGGGTGTTCTGGTCAAAAACTGGACACCTGGCAACCCTAGGACTGCCCGGAGCTGGGTCGGGGAGAGCCACGTAGGCAGCTGGGGTGAGCCTGGGTCCCTCCCCCTGTGCTGGGCGGGAGACCTGCGGGGCAGGGACATGGCAGGGGGCTGCTTTCGGCCCCACCCAGGTTGGGATGGCGGGGGGACAGGCTCTGCTTCTGGCTTGGCTGGGGGCGGAGTCTCCAGGGGAAGAGGAGTGGGGGAGCGGGCCCATGGGGGGAAGGGGAGGGGCCTCAGGGGCAGGGACCCCCGGCCTTTCCACTTTTGGGAAGGCTCCAACACCCTTGCTGATGATCCTGCCCTGCCTGGGGTATCCGGCGCCATATCCCTCCCCCCAGCTCCAGTGCAGGATGTTCCCTCCATGCAGCCCATCCTCAGCTGATCTGCACTGGGCTACAGCGAGTGACCTCCTCCCACGCAGACACGCAGGGCTGGGCTGGGCTGGGCTACAGCGAGTCACCTCCTCCCACGCAGACATGCAGGGCTGGGCTGGGCTGGGATACAGCGAGTCACCTCCTCCCACGCAGACATGCAGGGCTGGGCTACAGCGAGTCACCTCCTCCCACGCAGACACGCAGGGCTGGGCTGGGCTGGGATACCGGGCTCAGCAGATCTGGAGGGTGCCGGGTGATGATGTTTGTGCGGCTGCCCAAGTCCCTGCCGATTTGCTTTTCAAATCCTCTAGTACAGAGCTGGGGCTGCAGTCTCCTCTGCTCAGTCACCTGGTCCTGCTCCCTGCCAGGCAGGGGGCTCTATCTGCTGGGGCCTCTCCTTGCCCTTCCCCCATTTCACTTGCTTTGTGTCTTAAGACATCATCATAAAGACAAGGCTGGGAGCAGGTGAGTCACCTCCTCCCAGGCAGACATGCAGGGCTGGGGGGGAATAGCATGGCTCACCTCATCTTGGGCCTAATCCTGCCAGGTCCTGAGCACCCTCAGCTGCACTGATGTCCTGCACCTGGCAGGATCACTTTTGTAAGACCCGGAAACAAACCAGCGTCTGGTACTCAGAGCATGGCAGTCTAAAGACCTGAGCCTGCTGCCGTGGTTTCACTCAAGGAGCTCAGTCTATTAAGGGGTGACTGTGTGGGGGGAATTAGTACCTATGTGGGGAACAGCTCTTCAGGCTAACAGACAAAGGTCTAACAGGAGCCAATGGCTGGAAGTTGAAGCTAGACAAATTGGAAAATTAAGCCGTATATTTTTAATAGTGGGTAATTACACATTGGAACAATTTACCAAGGTCGTGGTGGGTTCTCCATCACTGACCATTTTAAAATCAAGACTGGATGATCTCCTCAGCAATCTGCTCTAGGGATTATTGTGGGGCAGTTCTATGGCCTGTGTGATGGAGGAGGTCAGACTAGATGGTCCCTTCTAGCCTTGGAATTGATGAATCTAGGAGCAGTCTCCAAGCCCCCTCAGGAATGGTGGGTGAATTAGCAGCAGATGAACTAGAATCATAGGACTGGAAGGGACCTCAAGAGGTCATGTAGTCCAGTCCCCTGCACTAAAGGCGGGACTACATAATAACTAGTCCATTCCTGACAGGTGTTTGTCTAACATGTTCTTAAACACCTCCAATGACAGAAATTTTACAACCTCCCTAGACCATTTGTCCCAGTGCTTAACCATGACAGGAAGCTTTTCCTAATGTCCAACCTAAACCTCCTGTGCTGCAATTTAAGCCCATTGCTTCTTGTCCTGTTCTCAATGGATAAGGAGAACAATGTATCACCCTCCGCTTTATAACACCCTCTTACGTACTTTGGCACTGCAGGCTCCCTCACCTTTAGTATAGAGGGGCATCCCCCAGAGACTACCTCTCCCAGCAGGCACAGCTGGATCCAAGCACAGCATTGCATGCTGGGGCCTCTGCTTTAGGGCATGTCTGCGGAGGGGGATTTATTTATACTGGTATAATATAACTCCCTGTGTGGATGCTCTTATTCCAGAATTATACCAGGGAGTTATACCAGTATAACTACTGCTGTAATTTGATTGTGCTGGTAAACTTCCCCATGCTGAAATCCTATGGCCCGTGTTCTGCAGGAGATCAAACCAGATGATTTAACGGTCCCCATAACCTTAAAATCTCAGAATCCATGAGCTATGCTTTGTGAGGCCTCTTTAGTCTATCTACACTACATAGAATCAGAGAACCATAGGGCTAGAAGGGACCGCAAGGGTCAGCTAGTCCAGGAGTTCGCAACCTTTTTCTTTCTGAGCCCCCCACCCCCCAACATGCTATAAAAACTCCATGTGCCAGCTGTGTCACACCAACTGGTTTTCTGCATATAAAAGCCAGGGCAGGCCAACTGCCCGGGGCCCCACACCACAAGAGACCCGGCAAAGCTAAGTTGCTCAGGCTTCAGCTTCAGCCCCGGGTGGCGGGAATCAGGGCCCTGGGCTTCAGCCCTATGTGGTGGGACTTTAGCTTTCTACCCTGGAACCCAGCGAGTCTAACATGGGCCCTGCTTGGCAGACCCCCTGAAACCTGCTCGAGGCCCCCAGGGGCCCCGGACCCCTGGTTGAGAACCACTGCTCTAGTCTAACCCCCTGCCCAGATGCAGAATTTGTTGTGACTAAGCCATCCAAGTCAAGGCAGATGGCTATCCGGCCTCCTTTTGAAAACCTCCAGTGAAGGAGCTTCCACAACCCCCCGAGGTATCTGTGGCGTTGTCCTACTGTTCTTACAGCTAGGATGTTTTTCCTGAGATTTAGTCTAAATCTGCTGTGCTGTAGTTTGAACCCATTGTCTCTTGTCCTGTCCTCTGCCATAGACTCATAGACTTTAAGGTCAGAAGGGACCATTGTGATCATCTAGTCTGACCTCCCGCATGATGCAGGCCACAGAATCTCACCCACCCACACCTGTATCAAATCTGTGTCTGAGCCATTGAAGTCCTCAAATCATGGTTTAAAGACTTCAAGATGCAGAGAATCTTCCAGCAAATGACCCATGTCCCACGCTGCAGAGGCAGGCGAAAAACCCCCAGGGCCTCTGCCAATCTGCCCTGGAGGAAAATTCCTTCCCGACCCCAAATATGGCGATCAGCTAAACCCTGAGCATGTGGGCAAGACTCACCAGCCAGCACCCAGGAAAGAATTCTCTGAAGTAACTCAGATCCCACCCCATCTAACATCCCATCACAAGCCATTGGGCATATTTACAGCTAATAGTCAAAGACCAATTAATTGCCAAAATTAGGCTATCCCATTATACCATCCCCTCCATAAATTTATCAAGCTTAATCTTGAAGCCAGATATGTCTTTTGCCCCCACTACTCCCATTGGAAGGCTGTTCCAGAACTTTACTCCTCTGATGGTTTTGAATCTGGGAAGATTATTAAGTATTTATGCGTTTGGAGCATATTTTGTTTCTTTTAAAAATCAGGGCCTACGTCTTCAAACCTGCATACATGAAGTTAGACTCCTAAATCCAGATTTAGGCTCCACGGCTGAAATCTTGGCCCCAGCAAATCACCCACCCACTTCAGTGGGGCCAGGATGTCACCCTGGACTCTAATTCCAGGCACCTGCGTTTGCACATGTTGGTCCATACATTTAAAAGCAAGCCCCTGTCCTGTGTTCTGAACAGCACCGAAGCTACTCAGCCCAGAGCGACTGTAACATGCAAGGGAGGTACAGTATGGTCATTTCTAGGGTGACCAGACAGCAAATGTGAAAAATCGGGACAGGGGGTGGGGGGTAATAGGAGCCTATATAAGAAAAAGACCCAAAAATCGGGACTGTCCCTATAAAATCAGGACATCTGGTCACCCTAGTCATTTCTGAGGTTTGTTGCCTTTCTGCACTTCAGTGTACCCAGCAAGGCTTTTAGTCAGTTTCCCTCTCTGCTTCTCACCCACTACCCCAAGGCTGCAATATCTGGGCTGCAAATCCTGCAGGGATGCATTGAAATCCCTCCAAAAACTGTGCTCAGGCTCAGGGAGATGTGTTCTTGAGGCCATGCACTCATTTCTGCCACAGCCTCACCAACCCCAAACGCTCAGAAATCGTGAGTTCAGCCTCCAAATCAGGAGATTAGCTTTAAAAAACCAACATGATTCCAAAATATAATCCAGTGCAGGCTCATTGTATTGCCTTCTGGTTTCTGAGCTTTTCAGGAGCATGCTGGTGCCATCTTTAAGCTTCTCTCTGCAACCATTAGGGCTAGAAACTCATGTATTTTTCAAGGAAAGCTGAGATTGTCACAATCAATAGTCTCCAGGAGCTGGGTTTTTAAGTAAAATAGCCGCTATCCACAAGCCTTGCAATGAAGTGGTGAGATTTGGCAACACTGCTATTAACATGAGGTCTTTTAAAACTAGGCCTGGGGCCTCCGCTCTAGGCCAGTGCTGCTCGAAGGAGCTGGCTTCACTTTAGGTCATTTCTCTTTAGCATCTCCCTGCTGAAGCAAACAAGGATCAGCTCTGTTCTCTTTAGTGATCGCTGCTGCTGAGAGAATCGTGACCGGTGGGGGAGGAATTCCCACTAACAAACATCTCTCTGGCGTAAAGTGCACTTGTGCATGCAGTGACTCTGAAGCATGCTTTGAAGTTACAGATTGACTCTCAACACCCACTTGCTTCCACGCACACAAACCTGGGCAGCAGTAACGTCAGGCAGCCAGGATGTTTGCTTAGGCACAGAATGAATCAACATGCCAGGAGTCCCCAGAGGAATGTGCGGCTGTGAGCGAGACACTGACCTGTGGCACAGCTGAGAACAGCAGAGGCCCACAGCTGGTGCAGTAATGGACTCTGAACACATTTCTGATTAAAGTTTAACTTCTCGGACTCCTGCGGCTCCAGGATTCCCTCCGCTGCCTCTGTCCTAGGAAGTGAAAGAGAGGGTTTATTAGGAAATGGATTGATTTAGTGTCAGGTGCTGGAAAATACACACACAACCTACACAAGTCACAAGGAACTACTTCAACAATACCGAGCCAGGTTCATCCCTGGGGTACGACTGAATGCAGCGAAGTGACACCAGGGACGAGGTGTCTCTTCATCTAGAATCCCCAGTGCTGGTTTCAGGTGGGTTTGACTCCAGGCAGTTACAAACAGATATTTGACATTTTAAAACAAAACCAGCGAGTCATTCAGCTTCCCACAGCTCCAGTCAACACAGAGCAAATCGGTCTGAGACAGCTCCACAGAATGGGGGTGTACAATGAACGTGCTAAGGTGAGCCAATCAGATTTTCCTGTAAGGCCTTTTATAGACAAAGCCTCATTGCTATGGGGTAGGGACAGCCAGCAGAGTAACATGCTGAGACTCCTGAAGGATCTGACATAGCATGGAAAGGAGACAAATCCATACAGTAAGTGGCACACACATGGTGTTTATTGGGCTCGTAAGGAAAGGCTGAAGCCCTGAAGTTTGCTGCTAATCACCTGCCATGCTTTATTGCTCAGGCTTTAAAGCTAGGCACAAGGTGGAAATGTGCAACAATTACTCCTGGCGGAATTCTGTGCCACTGCACATGCACAGAATTTATGTCCCCCACAGATTTCTTTGCTTCCCCGCAGAAAACTGACTTTCTGACAGGGAACCAAAGGGAAGCCACAAGAGCAGTCATGTGACCCTCCCCAGCAGTATGTTTCTGGTACCCAGGGCAGCCAACAGAGAGGTAAATCACTGTGAGGCAGGGGGTGGGACTGGGGAAGACACGGCTGGTGGCTCCTACCCTGCTCCAGGCTCAGCTGCTAGTCCTGGCTGGGCTGGAGAGGATGGGGCTTCCTCTTCCCTTACACAGCATCTGGGGCCGGGTCAGACCCACCCCCAGATTTCTCCCCCAGCTGTAGGAAGCTCTGCAAACTCCTCCCCTGCCCCGCTTCCTACACCCATCGTTCCTCAGTTTCAGGGGGAGGGATCCTTCTACAGAGAGCTGCTCCCCCATCCACCCAACCCCCATACATCCAGGCCCCCTCATACCTGACCCTCCTGCCAAGCCTCACCCCCCCACACTCAGAACCCCCCTGAAGAGCCCCACTCCCCCTGCACCTGGACCACCCCGACGAGCCACCCGCACCCAGATCCCCACCCCAACGAGCCCCAACCAGCTGCACCTGGATCCCCCCCCACTGAGCCCCACTCCCCCAGCATCTGGACCCCCCCACTGTTCCCCCCACACCCAGACCCCCCTGCCGAGCTCTATCCCCCCCGCCCCATGCCCAGACACCCCCCCGCTGAGCCCCAACCACCTTCACCTGGACCCCCTGCAGAGTCCCATTACCGTTGAACCCAGAACCTCCCAACAAGCTCCTGTGCATCCAGATCCCCCACTGAGCTGCCGACACCCAGATTGCCACACACAGAACCCTCTCAACCCACACCTGGATCTGCCCACATGAAGCCCTTCCACACTTGGATTCTGCCTTGCTGAGCCTGCCTGCCCACACCTGGTGCACCTGGCATGGAGGGGCAGGACCCTGGTGTGTTTCTGGGGCAGGTCCGGTCCTTGCGCTGTGTCAGGGTTGGGTGCAGCCTCACTGCAGAGTCTGTATTCCAGGGTGCAGCTGCACAGTGATCTCCCACCTGTGCTCCCCAGTGCCAGGCTGGAGCCTCCACATTTATTTGACAAATAAAATTTGCAGAATTTTAAAATACTGTGTGCAGAATTTTTATGTTTTTGGCGCAGGATGCCCTCAGGAGTTCCAGGTAGTGCTAAGAAGTACTATAATTAGAACTACCTCTAGGGGGCACTCAAAGCACCCAATGCCCACCCAGTGAAGGACAGCCCAATTTCAATCCTAGTTGTAAAATCATCGCCTTAGGCCACAATGCACTTCACGTCAGGCTCCCCTTCTCAGGAGCAGTGACAGGCACAGACAGAGCAATGGGTGCTTGGTACCAGTGGCCGCGCTGCCAGGCTCTCACTCTGCACCTCACTTGTCTGTTTAATAAGGAGGCTGCGTGAATGCAGAGCCCTCAACTAGGAAGGCTGAAGACAGCTTTAAATTGGTACCCCTCTGTGCAATGCTGTACTGGGCCTGTCCGCATGTAAGGAGCACTGCAGGCTCTGTGGACAGGCAGTCCCCAGCACTTTCCTATGGGAGACAAGGGGAGCTTTTCCATAGGCTCTAATGGGAGCTAGATAAAGCCCCAAATCATCATCTGCTGAAAGTGAAAAAGGGTGTGCTTATGTGTGCAGCACATGTGTGCGAGCGTGTCCCGGGCATCTGTGTAAATCAGCGTTACTACATCTAGATCCACTGGGTGTGTCCTGGCCACCAGGATTTCTAGGTGCCAAACATAAGAATTTAGGTCCCCACGTCTGAGCCATAGTGCAGCATGTGAAGCAAAGCCACAGTGGGACATTTTGGGCAAGGGGCATTTTATATGCATGCAACTTCTCAGCCCCCTGGCACTATGCCCTGACCAAAAGCAGCACCAGTCAGGAAAAGGTCGGTGTCACCTGCTGCCTGGCAATGACATGCTGCTCTATGCTGCACATGAGCTGTGGTGTGAGACGCTGTGCTCGCAGAATGGGGAAGGTGAGTCAGGAGTGGCTGTGAACATTTGGTTACTCACCTCTCGAAGATCTCTTGCTCCGCGTGCTGGGGACAAGGAGAGAGACAATCATAAAAGCTGAAATTCTCATAAAAACATAAGAACGGCCATTCTGGGTCCGACCAATGGTCCGTCTAGCCCAGTGTCCTGTCTTCTGACAGTGGCCAGTGCTAGGTACTTCAGAGGGAATCAACAAAACAGGCAGTCGCTGAGTGACCCAGCCCCTGTTGTCCAGTCCCAGCTTCTGGCAGTCAGAGGCTATGGATATCCAGAGCATGGGGTTGCATCCCTGACCATCTTTGTTAATAGCTGTTGATGGATCTATTCTCCAAGAACTAACTTAATTCTTTTTTTAACCTGGTTATAGTTTTGGCCTTCACAACATCCTCTGGCAATGAGTTCCACAGGTTGACCGTGTGTTGTGTGAAGAAATGTTTCCTTATGTTTGCTTTAAACCTGCTGCCTGTTAATTTCACTGGGTGACCCCTGGTCCTTGTGTTATGTGAAGAGTAAATAACACTTCCCTATTCACTTTCTCCACACCAGTCACAATTTTATAGGCTCTATCAGATCCCTCCTTAGTCATCTCTTATCTAAGCTGAACAGCCCCAGTCTTTTTATTTTCTCCTCGTATTTTCTTGAGGCCATGGAATCATTTCTGTTTCAGCCTCACCAACCCCAAACACTCAGAAATCATGAGTTCAGCCTCCAAATCAGGAGATTAGCTTAGAAATCACATGATTCCTAAAAATAATCAAAAGTGTGATCATTGTATTGCCTTCTGGTTTCTGAGCTTTTAAGGAGCATTCTGGTCCCATTTTAAAGCTTCTCTCTGCAACCATTAAAGCTAGAAACTAATGTATTTTTTAATGAAACCTGAGATTGTGGCAATCAATAGTCTCAGAAGTCTCCTTTTCATTTTTTCTGCCCTTCTCTGTACCTTTTCCAATTCTAATATATCTTTTTTGAGATGGGGCAACCAGAACTGCATGCAACATTGAAGGTTTCTGTGCACCATCGATTTATATAGAGGCATTATTATATTTTCTGTCTTATTATCTATCCCTTTCCTAATGGTTCCTAATATTGTTAGCTTTTTTGACTGCCACTGCATAATGAGCAGATGTTTTCAAAGGACTATCCACAATGACTCCAAGATCTTTCTTGAGTGGTAATAGCTAATTTAGACCCCATCATTTTGTAATGTATAGTTGGGATTATGTTTTCCAATGTGCTTTAATTTGCATTTATCAATGTTTTCTTGCACAATCATCCCGTTTTATGAGATCCCCGTGTAACTCTTCGCAGTCAGCTTTGGACTGAACTATCTTGAATAATTTTGTATCATCTGCAAACTTTGCCACCTCACCGTTCCCTTTTTCCAGATCATTTAAGAATATATTGAACAGCACTGGTGCCAGTACAGATCCCAGGGGGACACCAGTATTTACCACTTTCCATTGTGAAAACTGACCATTTATTCCTAACCTTTGTTCCCTATCTTTCAATCAATTAATGATCCATCAGAGAACCTTCCCTCTTATCCCATGACTGGTTACTTTGCTTTAGAGTCTTTGGTGATGGACCTTGTCAAAGACTTTCTGAAAGTCCAAGTACACTATGTCCACTGGATCACCCGTATCCACATGCTTGTTGACAACCTCAGAGAATTCTAATAGATTAGTGAGGCATGATTTCCCTTTACAAAAGCTGTGTTGACTCTTTCCTAACATATCATGTTCATCGATATGTCTGAGAATTCTGTTTTCTATTAGTTTAAACCAATTTGCCTAGTATTGAAGCTAGGCTTACAGGGTCTCTTCTGGAGCCTTTTTTTTTTTAAATTGGCATTACATTACCTATCCTCCATTTGGCATGGAGACTGGTTTCAGCAGTAGGTCACGTACCACAATTAGTAGTTCTGTAATTTCATATTTGAGTTCTCACAGAACACTTGGGTGAATACCATCAGGTCCTGATGCCTTATTACTGTTTAATTTATCAATCTGTTCCAAAACCTCCTCTATTGACACCTGAATCTGGGACAATTCCTCAGATTTGTCACCTAAAAAGAATGGCTCAGGTGTGGGAATCTCCCTCACATCCTCTGCAATGAAGACCAATGAAAATAATTTATTTAGCTTCTCCACAATGGCCTTGTGTTCCTTGAGTGCTCCTTTAGCACCTCAATTGTCCAAAGGCCTCACTGACTATTTGGGTTTGTCTACACTGGCACTTCGTCAGCAAAACTTTTGTCGTTCAGGCGTGTTAAAAAAAAACACCCCCCCAAACGACAAAAGTTTTACCGACGAAAAGCACCAATGTGAACAGCGCTTTGTCAGCAGAAGCTCTCTCCTGCCGACGAAGCCACTGCCGCTCATGGGAGGTGGAAGTTTTTTGTCAGCAGGGAGAGCTTTCTCCTGCCGACAAACAGCAGCTACACTGCGCGGCTTTTAGCAGAACAGATGTGTCACTAAAAACTGCATAGTGTAGCCATAGCCTGTGACAGGCTGTTAGTTTTTGTGTCTTTTGCTAGTTGCTCTTCAAATTCTTTTTTGGCCTGCACTCGACTTGCCAGAGTTCGTGCTTCTTTCTAGTTTCCTCCCTAGGATTTGACTTCCAATTTTTAAATGTTGCCTTTTTGCCTCTAACCCCCTTTTACTCTGATGTTTAACCATGGTAGCATTTTTTTGGTCTTATTGTTTTGTTTTTATTTGGGGTACATATTTAGTTTGAGCCTCTATTACGGTATTTTTAAGTAGTTTCTGTGCAATTTACTAGGCATTTCACTCTTATGACTGTTCCTTTTAATTTCCATTTGACTAGCCTCATTTTTGTGTAGTTCCCCTTCTTTAAAGTTAAATGCTACTGTGTTGGGTTTGTTTGGTACTTTCCCCCTGCATGGATGTTAATTACATTATGGTTGTTATTACTGCACGGGTCAGCACTATTCACCTCTGGGACCAGATCCTGCGCCCCACTTAGGACTAAATCAAGAATTGCCTCTTCCCTTGTGGGTTCCAGGACTAGCTGCTCCAAGAAGCTGTCATTTATGGTGTCTGGAAACTTTATCTCTTCATCCCATCCTGAGGTGACATGTACCCAGTCAATATGGGGATAGTTGAAATCTCCCATATTATTACGTTTTCTATTTCTGTAGCCTCTCTAATCTCGAGGAGCATTTCACAATCACCATCACCATCCTGGTCAGGTGGTCGGTACTATATTCCTGCAGCTATATACTCTTATTATTCAAGCATGGAATTTGTATGCATAGTGATTCTATGGTACAGTTTGATTCATTTAGAGTTGTACTATATTTGGCCCTATGCTTTCCCACAGAGTGTCAAACCCCTGACCAGTGTGACTTACCCTGTCATTCCCGTATATTTTGTACCCTGGTATTACCGGGTGCCATTGATTGTCATTGTTCTCACACAATAAAATCTCTCCCTGGGCACTTATGCAAAGGTCTCAGTGGGTTTGGATGTCTTCCCAAGTCCTCCATCCCCCTCGCCGAGCCCACCCCAGCACAGACAGTGTCACAGCAAACCCCTCACCCTCCCTGAAAATGGCTAAAACTGCCTCCTGGGGATTGCGCCTGTGCCACTGGCGATGCCTGAAGCAGGTGAATTGAATAAGTTCATGCAGCAGGAAAATCCGCCTGCCACAGGTAACCAAGGATCCTCTCCCCCCCGTCCCTGATGGCTCTGTGGCCTGAGACCTGCCCTGGTGCTTTTTCTACCAGCTGCTCTATGGCCTGTTACCTAACGTGCCTCCCACAATGGCGTCCAAGACCCCTCAGTGCAGACACCTTGCAGTCAGGCCATCTGCAGCAGGAGTCCTCCAGCTCCCCAGCCCCACATCCATCCCAGAGGCTTTGTTGCAGCACTTCAGAGGTTTCCTCTCTCTCCTGCTGGCCTGGGTTGTGGGAAGCAGAACTGTCCTTCCTGGGCCCTGTGGGAGAGCAGCCCCATCCCCCACCCTGTGCTGCCCATCTCCCTCTTCCCAGCTCAGGCTGGGGTGGGGCACATCCTCCCGTGCCTCTTGGGCTCCATTTCCCACAGTGCCATCACACCCAGCACAGTGTGGGCAGGGCACAGGGAGCTGCTGGTGGTTAGACACTGCGGTGCTGCGTGCATGAGCCATGGGCTGGCACCGCTGCTCTCGAAAGCAGAGCTGGCTTGTCTGGTGTGAGGGAAACACGTGGGAGATCTCGGTCAGGGTGTAAGGGCAACTCTGGATCCAAACTCCTCGGTGCTCCGGGGTCTCCCGCTGCACCCAGGAGCCTATTCCTGCTGCATCGTTCCCTCGGCACCTCGGTGTGGGACCCCGCCACTTGCACTTGTCAGTGGTGTTCCCTCCCCCACTTCCACACGGAAAGGACATCCTGTGCTCACTCGGAGGCAGCCCGAGCAGTAGTGATAAGAGGAGAGTCTGACACCATTAACAGAAATCTATTTCTGTGGGGCAGATGGACCAGCCCAGCCATTTCCACAGGCCGGGAGCTCCAGAACACTCAGTGCCTTCTGCACAACCACAATCTATCGGGTTTTTTAACCAAGAGAACTACTGTTTAACATATTGGCAACTACACAGCAGTGACGCCTCAGTGCATTTAAACCCACAGGAAGCGCAGCTCTTTAGCACAGTCATTACAGCCCCCCCCATCAGCTGTCTGACTCATGTTGTACTTTGCCCCCACAGTCTGTCCCAGGTCCCCATCTCGTCGGGGAAAGGCCTAAGACCTGGGGGTGATGACAGCTCCAAACCAGACATCATTCTGTTATCAGCCAAACCTCACATTTGTATCAGCTTTCTCATTATGGAGCCTGCATTAATTAGCCAAAGTAAATTCAGGAAGATTTCTTTGCACAGTGTGTGGTCAATTGGTGGCATTTTCCATTGCAGGGGTTAGAGAATCCGATCCCAGGGCCGGACAATTCTAGGATCAATCATATTTGTAGCTATACGTACGGTCAGTGTGTTCGTCTCTCCTGCTTCAGGCCATAGTCTGAGCACCACAGAGCCAGGAAGGAAAAGACAAACATGCAGCACTCCTGAGTAGAGCATTGCAAGACCCTTCCTCTGACACATCAAGTCGGGTGACCAGACAGCAAGTGTGAAAAATTGGGATGCGTTGGGAGGGTAATAGGCTTCTATACAAGAAAAGCCTCAAATATCAGGACTGTCCCTATAAAATCAGGACATCTGGTCACACTAACATAAAGTGTCAGCTCCTGCCAGAGACCAACCTCTGACCCAGTGTGGAAACATTTACAAGCCTCACACCGCCCCCATCCACCACCACTGCTACGCGGCAAAGAGCCAGACAGACCTTTTCACCCGTTACTCTCTTGCTGGCTGGTATTTAACAGATCTCGTGCTCCAGCCTCCTGTCTCTCTGGTGGGACAAGTCTGACTGGCCAATACCAGAAGGCGGAATAAGAGATTCACTGTTATTCGTAACACCACTGGTTCACTCCACTGACCAGCCAGAGAGCAAAGCTTCTGCCACTTACTTAAAGTTAAATGAAGCTAAGCAATGGCTTAAGGTTGGGGAAACAGGATAATTGCCTGCTAACATCTGACTGGAGAGGAATTGTTAAAGTGATCCAAGGTGATTTAATAACTAATGGGAAGGAACCAGCCAAAGGACCGTGCAGACTGAGTAGGAGAAGTTCCCTCACACCAAGGTTTGTTAGATTGCAGGAGATCGCTCCAGGGAAAGGCGGGGTCCCAAAGACCGAGCCCTGCTCTGCACGACAAAATCACATCAGTATAACCACATCGCTCGGGGGTGGGGGCTCCTGAGCGACACAGTTATACCGACTTAAGCGCCGGTGTAGACAGCACTATGTCAGCGGGAGAGCTTCTCCCCCCGACACGGCTGCTGCCTCTCATGTAGCCTAGTAACTAAGCCGGCAGGAGAAGCTTTCTCCCCTCAGTTTAGAGCGTCTTCATCGAAGCGCTACAGCGGTGCCGTTGCACCAGCGCAGCGTTTTAAGTGTAGACCTGCCCGGAGCTGTTTAAAATCAACAAAGAACTAGCAAAACCCATGAAAAACCATGTACCGGCCTTCTCCCTCCCTGACTCCCGATCCAACCCCCAGGTGCTGGGCCCACCTGCTTGCAGGGAGATGAGGCAAGGAGGAAGCAATGCAGCAGTTAGCGCTGCTCTAGCCCAGCACCCAAAGGATGGTGCATCCCCGAGCCTGGAAGACAATTCTGACATTCTCCCATCACCCGCAGGAAGGGGAAGACCAGCGGGAGCGTTTCAGAAGCTCCCTCACCTGTTCCTAGCTCTTACGGGGCAGCCACATTTCTCTGGTGATTCCAGCCAGGTGACTCCCTGGGTAGCCACAGCTGCTTCCCAGGAATGCAAACCCGAGTCTCTCTTGAACTCTGGCCTCCTTGTTGTCAGTGCAACAAGCTGCCGAACTGCTGCGCTCGAGAGTCATCAGCTACAGCGAGAGAAGCCTGGCTGCAGACTAGACCGGTTCCTCAGTACAGGACTGTGGTACTTACCACCAGGCCGTGGTCATCCAGGTTGGTGATCATGTCCACTAGGTAGGTGCGGAGGGCAGACAGTTTCTGCAGGGACTCGGTCCAGTGAGCTCGCTGGGTCAGGATGCTCTGGTGAGTCCTCTCCTCCTCCGCGTGCACCTTCTCCAGCAGTCGCTGCTCTTCATTCTCACACACATTTCTCACAAAGATCAGTCTCTGTATCACCACTTCCCGGGCCCAGCTGGCCGCACTCTGCCACAGCAAGGACAGGGGAGGGAGAGGTGTCAGGCGCCCCTGCCTCAGCTCAGCAGGCACTACATGCAGTACCACTGGCATGCTGGAAAGCTACCACCGGAGCTGGCTTTCAGTGCACTCTAACGCTGAGTCAATCCACCTGAAATCACTGGGATTAAAGTGGTGTGAGATTGGAACCAGGCCGCTCTACCTACCAGCTATGGTGTTTCTAAGGCACTAGCTGGTATCGCCATGGCTACTAAGTGCCAACTTGACACCCAGCAAGGCCCAAAATTTCAGCTTCGTACAAAAAATAAGTTTTACACCATGTAATATTAGGGAAATGATCTCATGCTGATGAGCCAAAGGCCCAGCCTGCAACCCCTGGTGCAGGATAGCAGCTCCGGCTCCCTGCAGCGGTCCCACTGGACTCAACTCATATTAGGAAGGGCTTGCAGGGTTAGGCCTGACAGCTGCTATTCCCCCCCCTTCACTCAGCAGCGGGTCTGCTCCAACTGAAGCATGTCTGTGCAGTCTTTGCAACCCAGCCATTGCAGGAGGCAGGAGAGGCTGGAAGTGAACTGACTAGAAACAAAGCTGAAACTGACTAGCCTTTTATTGAAGCACAGGCACCAGCAGGGAACCAGGAGAAGGAAGGGTCATTGGAGTGTTCAAAGCCATTATTGCTAACACAGGCCTGGTCTACACTAGAAAATTAGGTCGGCATAACTACATCGCTCAGAGATATGGAAAATCCACACCCTCAAGTGGCGTAGTTAAGCCGACCTAAGTCCTGTGTAGACAGTGCTAGGTCGACGGAAGAATTCTTGGGGAGGTGGATAATCCAGGCCGATGGGAGAAGCATAGGTAATAACATCTACACTGTGGCATTACAAGCATAGCCATACCCACAGAGTATTTACCCAGAAATAGCTGGCCGGATTCTCATTTATACTATGGCCACTTTCCCCTGCTCTCGCAGTGTAAATGGGCTTTAAAACCAGTGTAGGATGAAACAGATGCTGCCAGAGAGGTGTAACGTGGCCTCGGCGAAAGGGAGAAATAGGCCTGGTATTGTTATCCTGACACGGTCACTTTAAAGGAAAGCACTGCCCGAGGGAGGCACGGGAAGCAGCACCACCTGAACTGAGAGATGAGCAAATTCAAGAGCAAACTTCAGGGTTCGACTCCCGAGCACACCCCCAGAACCCAGGCCAAGGTCATGTACAGGAGGACAGGGCAGCAGAGAGGGTGTTGGAAGCAGTGCAATGTGTACAGTGCATACATTCAGCTGGAGTAGAGTTGGGGGTTAATACTGCAGGAGACCAAGCAAAACTGTCTGTTCGTTATGGGGGATGGTCAGATAGGGAGAAGGGCCTAAATAAAATCAGAAACCAAAGAGTAAAGCCATCTCAGCAACCCTGGGCAGCCAGCACTAATATTGCTGAGTGGGGTTTTGTTCGCCTGTGAGATGCAGGCTGCACTAGCAAGCTGAGGTCCACATTACCGTGCCATGGAAAGAAAAGAGAATTACCAGAGCACTTTGGTTCTTCCCTGGCAGCACCTCGGCCATGTATTTGGTGATCGCAGCACTCTGCAGCTGGAGCTTCTCACACTGATCCACAATTTTATTCTGAAATACAGAATCAGAGCTCTGGATTCACAGCCTCTCTCGGAGCATCCTCTGCCCATCGGGCACCGTGAGCGCTCAGCTTTCAGAAGTGTTGTAGTCATACAGCGTCCCTTCACTAGAGCACGGGCTGCATGAGGTCCCCGGGAGCTTCCGGCTCTCAGCCCCATTGCAATCAGCTGCAAGCACACCCCAGCTTTACACAAAGAAATAAACCCCAGATTTGAAATAAAACCCGATCCTTGCCTGAAAAAGTCACAAATGGGCTAAAATATCCCTAAAAGTTAGTGGGTTTTAATCATATGAAAATCCACCTTGGTAAGACCTGTCCTGGACTCCCGATCGCCAGCGATAGTATCTGTGCGAGAGGAAGAGGTGGAAGGAAGGGAGAAACGGTTACATGCAGATCACCTAGGCCAGATTTTCTGTCATGTTCTGGTTCCTTTACATCACTCTGGCATTGTGAGGAGACAGAACTTCAGTGGAAATGGCCTCTGGGACTATCCCTGGCATAAGCGCTTTCTCCACACAGCAGAGTTGCCAGAGTGGCTTTACTCACCTCCCTAGCCACTGGCATAGAGTGTGCACGAGGGGAGGGTGCAGGCATGGCCAGATCAAAATAGCTCCTGCTATTCTCAACTGGGATGACTCTGGAGGGCTGTTGCAGCCAAACATAAATTGGAGCAGTCCTGGGGCTGCTCTAATTTATGCCATGAATGGGCAGCCCAAGCTATGGAGTGTAAAGCAGCCCTTGCCCCCTCCTGCAACAAGCACAGTTTAGCCAGAACAGACTCTGAGCCATAGTTTTGCCTTTGAAATCTGTCATTTCCCTTGGCAATAGGACAATTCCTATGTGATTGCTGGGAACCAAACCTGTCATTTGGGTTTAAATGTAAAAACCAAAGCCGACAGACAGGAACAAGGAGGCGTTTACACTTTATTTGTTATTTTGATCTAGCCTGAAATTCCCAGAGTTCTGCAGAGAGGGCCCAGGCCCAGGCCCCTGAGCACCTGCTTGTCCCTCAGAAGCATTCTGCCAATGGGTGATATGACCCGGTCAGCCAGGGGGTGGCTCACAAGCTCTCTCACTCCTGAAGACGTGTGATTGGTCACCTAAGTCACACGGTATTGTTTCTGCTCTCTGATTGGATGGCTGAAAGTTTTTTAAACAGGAGATTGTGGCGACGGGCACTTTCCAGGGTAAGTCTCTGGAGGGAGAGTGGCTGGTGCTGGCCGCTGCCAGGCGCCGCAGTTACACCCGGCACCCACCGAATGAGCCGCCAGCCCTGGCCCGTGTGCCCAGCAAGTGAGGCCAGGCCCGCCCCACACAGAGCTGTCCCCTCTCCCCGTGCTGTCCCCCTCGGCAGGGCGCTCACCGGGACCCGCACCAGCCCAGCGCCGAAGGGGACCCGGCTTCTCCGTGCAGCCGGGGCGCTCTCCGGGGGCCTGTCTCCCACACGTGCCTGCGCAGCGCCTGGCACCCCCGGCCCGGCCCTCACCCGGGCTCTGCCCCGAGGGACGTGACCCGCCAGGGCTGGGAAGCGGCCCCACGGCAGCGTCCTGCGCTCACGGGCAGCGCCGGCTCCACCGCCGGACTCTCCCCATCAACCGTCCGGCCCGAGTCCTTCCCACGTCCGCGGAGCCCCGCCCTAGGCTCCGGCTGCTCCGCGCGGCGCGGCGGGCTGCCTGGGGGAGCGCCCGGAGGGGATCCAGGCCAGCGGGCGATGCTGGGCGTGGGGCGCCCCAGCCCCGGGGCGAGCCGCCCAGTCCCCGCGCCCCGCGCTCACCCGCAGGTCCGCAGCCTTCTCCGCCAGCGCCGTCACGCGGTGGCCGCGGCAGCCGCCCAGCCTGGCGCACTGGGCACAGACCGGCCGGCGGTGAGCGGCGCAGAACCAGCCCAGCTCCAGCCCGTGCTCCGCGCAGCTCTCCCCGGCCAGCCCCGCAGCGCGCTCCGGCTCTGCCCCCGCCTGGCTCCGGCTCCCCGGCTCCGCGCCCACGGCCGGCGGTAGCCCCGTCCCCTCCTGCGCCATGGGCCCGCGCTCGCGGCAGGACGGAGCCGGAGCCGCTCCCGGGCGGACACGGGAGCTGCTGGGAGCGGGCGGCACCTGTCGCAGGTGCGGGGAACTGACCGGCGGGCGGGGCTGCAGGGGGCGGTGACGGCAAAGTTGGAGCGAACCCGCCCTGCGCGCACACCCCGAGTGCTGCACACCCAGCCCTGCTCACACACACACACACACACCCAGCCCTGCTCACACACACACACACACACACACACCCACCCAGCCCTGCTCGCACACACACACACCCCCAGCCCTGCTCACACACACACACACACACACACACACCCCTGCTCGCGCTCTCACACACACACACCCAGCCCCGCTCGCACACACACACACACACACACACCCCTCCCCTGCTCTCACACACACACACACACACCCCTGCCCTGCTCTCACACACACACACACACACCCCTGCCCTGCTCACACACACACACACCCCCAGCCCTGCTCGCGCCCACACACACACACACCCCCCCCCCCGCTCGCGCTCACACACACACACACACCCACCTGCGCACACCCACACACACACACAGCGCTGAGCGCGCTCTCACCCACACACACACACACACACACACACAGCCCCGCTCACACACACACACACCCAGCCCTGCTCGTGCTCACACACACACACCCACCCCTGCTCGCACACACACCCAGCCCTGCTCGCGCTCACACACACCCCCAGCCCTGATCGCGCTCACACACACACACACACCCAGCCCTGCTCACACACACACCCACCCCTGCTCGCGCTCCCACACACACACACCCAGCCCTGCTCGCACACACACACACACACACACCCCTGCCCCGCTCTCACACACACACACACACCCCTGCCCTGCTCTCACACACACACACACCCAGCCCTGCTCGCACTCACACACACCCACACCCAGCCCCGCTCGCGCTCACACACACACACACCCACCCCTGCTCGCACTCACACACACTCCCACCCCTCCCCACACCCACACACACACACACACAGACACACACACACACCCCCGCTCACACACACCCCCCCGCACATGCGCACACACACACACACACACACACACACACCCAGCCCTGCTCCCACTCACACACACCCCCAGCCCTGCTCGCGCTCACACACACACACACCCCCAGCCCTGCTCGCGCTCACACACACCCCCAGCCCTGATCGCGCTCACACACACACACACACCCAGCCCTGCTCGCACACACACACACACCCAGCCCTGCTCACACACACACACACCCAGCCCTGCTCGTGCTCTCACACACACACCCAGCCCTGCTCGCACACACACCCAGCCCTGCTCGCGCTCACACACACACACACCCAGCCCTGCTCGCACTCACACACACCCCCAGCCCTGATCGCGCTCACACACACACACACACACAGCCCTGCTCACACACACCCAGCCCTGCTTGCGCTCACACACACACACACACACACACACCCAGCCCTGCTCGCGCTCACACACACCCCCAGCCCTGATCGCGCTCACACACACACACACACCCAGCCCTGCTCGCGGTCACACACACACACACACACAGCCCTGCTCGCGCTCACACACACACACACCCAGCCCTGCTCGCGCTCACACACACCCAGCCCTGCTCGCGCTCACACACACACACACCCAGCCCTGCTCGCGCGCACACACACACACACACACACACACACACACAGCCCTGCTCGCGCTCACACACACACACACCCAGCCCTGCTCGCGCTCACACACACCCNCGTGTTCACACACACACACACACAGCCCTGCTCGCGCTCACACCCCCCCCCAGCCCTGCTCGCGCTCTCACACACACCCACACCCAGCCCTGCTCGCGCTCACACCCACACCCAGCCCTGCTCGTGCTCACACCCACCCACCCAGGCACCGACAGCCCTGGTCGCGCACACACGCACACAGGCACCGACAGCCCTGCTCGTGCTCACACACCCACACCCAGCCCTGCTCACGCTCACACACACGCACCCACACCCAGCCCTGCTCGCGCTCACACACCCACACCCACACCCAGCCCTGCTCGCGCTCACACACCCACAGGCACCGACAGCCCTGCTCGCGCTCACACACCCACACCCAGCCCTGCTCGCGCTCACACACACCCACACCCAGCCCTGCTCGCGCTCACACACACACACCCAGCCCTGCTCGCACTCTCACACACACAGGCACCGACAGCCCGCCCCCACACCCA
>QXTE01000257.1:631155-641703 GCA_003942145.1 Platysternon megacephalum
CAGCCCGCCCCCACACCCAGCCTTACTCGTGCTCACACACACACACACACAGCCCTGCTCACGCTCACACACACAGGCACCAACAGCCCCCCCTGTCTCTCTCTCTCTCTCTCTCACACACACACACACCCAGCCCTGCTCGTGCTCTCTCACACGCACACACACACACACCTGCTCTCTCTCTCGCTCCCACACAGGCACTGACAGCCTCTCTCTCACTCACTCACTCACACACACACACACACACACACACACACAGCCCTGCTGCACATATAGAGCACTGCACACACATACACATGCACACCGACTACTGCACAAACACCCAGCCCTTCACAGACAGTCCAACTGCTGCACACACAGACACTGACTGCTGCACATACTGAGCCCTGCGCGCGCATCCTTCCCCCCCCCCGAGTGCTGCACAGGCGCGCACACACTGTCTTGCACAGACACATGCCCTGACTGCTGCACACACAGTGCCCTGCGCACATACAGCCCTGCACACACACACACACACACACCCCCACTGTTGCAGCCACACACACTGACCGCTGTACACAGACAGCCCTGCACCCAGGCACACACACACTGACTGCTGTACACACACACAGCCATGCACATAGGCACAGAAACACAACTGCTGAGCACACACAGAGACAGACTGCTGTACATGTGCGTGCACACAGAGACAGTGCCCTGTGCGTGCGCATCCCCCCAACTGCTGCACACACAGAGCCCTGCAGACACACACACCCCTGCACATACACCCTGACTGCTGCGCACACACACCAGAGCCCTGCGTGCACATGCGCGCACACACACCCCAACTGTGACACACAAGCCCTGCACATACACAGCCCCTGCGCATGCATGCGCACACACATACACACCAACTGCTGCAGGCACACACATACACACTGACTGCTGCACACGTGGACACATGCACACTGCTGCACATGCAGACACACAACAGAGTGCCCTGCGCGCGCGCACACACGCACAGAGACACTGCTGCACATGCAAACACGCACAGTCCTGTGCACTTTGCGCACACTGACTCCTGCACACACATACACGGTCCTGCACATGCAAATACATGCACCGCCCTGAACACACACCACCCTGCGCATAGAATCATAGAGCTGGAAGGGACCTGAAGAGATCTAGTCCAGTCCCCTGCATTCAAGGCAGGACTAAGTATTATCTCTAGACTATCCCTGACAGGTGTTTGTCCAACCTGCTCTTAAAAATCCCCAATGATGGAGATTCCACAACCTCCCTAGGCAATTTATTCCAGTGCTTAACCACCCTGACTGTTAGGAAAGTTTTTCCTAATGTCCAACCTAAACCGCCCTTGCTGCAATTTAAGCCCATTGCTTCTTGTCCTATCCGCAGAGGTTGAGAAGAACAGTTTTCTCCCTCCTCCTTGTAACAACCTTTTATGTACTTGAAAACTGTGTTATGATGTCCCCACTCGGTCTTCTCTTCTCCAGACTAAACAAACCCATTTTTTTCTATCTTCCCTCATAGGTCATGTTTTCTAGACCTTTAATCATTTTTGTTGCTCTTCTCTGGGCTTTCTCCAATTTGTCCACATCTTTCCTGAAATGTGGTGCCCAGAACTGGGCACAATACTCCAGTTGAGGCCTAATCAGTGCGGAGTACAGCGGAAGGATTCCTTCTCATGTCTTGCTTACAACACTCCTGCTAATACATCCCAGAATGATGTTTGCTTTTTTTGCAACAGCGTTACACTGTTGACTCATATTTAGCTTGTGATACACTATGACACCAGATCCCTTTCCGCAGTTCTCCTTCCTAGGCAGTCATTTCCCATTTTGTATGTGTGCAACTGATTGTTCCTTCCTAAGTGGAGCACTTTGCATTTGTCCTTATTGAATTTCATCCTATTTACTTCAGTCCATTTCTCCAGTTTGTCAGATCATTTTGAATTATAATCCCATCCTCCAAAGCACTTGCAACCCCTCCCAGTTTGGTATCGTCCACAGACTTCATAAGTGTACTCTCTATGCCATTATCTAAATCATTGATGAAGATATTGAACAGAACCGGACCCAGAACCGATCCCTGAGGGACCCCACTCATTATGCCCTTGCATTATGACTGTGAACCACTGATAACTACTCTCTGGGAACAATTTTCCAACCAGTTATTCACCCACCTTATACGTAGTAGCTCCATCTAGGTTGTATTTCCCTAGTTTGTTTATGAGAAGGTCATGCGAGACAGTATCAAAAGCTTTACTAAAGTCAAGATATAACACACCTAGGGTGACCAGATAGCAAGTGTGAAAAATCGGGACAGGGGGGGGGGGGTAATAGGAGCCCATATAAAAAAAAGCCCCAAATATTGGGACTGTCCCTATAAAATCGGGACATCTGGTCACCCTAAACACACCTACCGCTTCCCCCCTATCCACAAGGCTTAATACCCTGGCAAAGAAAGCTATCAGGTTGGTTTGACATGATTTGTTCTTGACAAATCCATGCTGACTGTTACTTATCACCTTATTTTCTTCTAGGTATTTGCAAATTGATTGCTTAATTATTTGCTCCATTATCTTTCCGGGTACAGAAATTTATCTGACTGGTCTGTAATTCCCCGGGTTGTCCTTATTTCCCTTTTTAGAGATGGGCACTGTATTTGCCCTCTTCCAGTCTTCTGGAATGTCTCCTGCCTTCCATGACTTTTCAACGATAATTGCTAATGGCTCAGATATCTCCTCAGTCAGCTCCTTGAGTATTCTAGGATGCATTTCATCATGCCCTGGTGATTTGAAGATGTCTGTCTAGCACGCACACACACACACACATTAACACCAGCACAATGCCCTGCACTCACATCCCATGCCCTGTGTGTGTGCACATGTGTGCACTAGACACTGGCACCCCCTTCCCACTGCCATGGACAGTCCCTGCTGTACATGCACTCAGGGGAAAATGTGTTCCCTGCCCCAACACACCACCCACAAGAGGCAAAGGTGACTCCCCAGGGAGCACATGTGTGCACACACACTCTCTTCCTGGCAGCTATCTCTGAATTTCAAAGAGATTCTTCCTCCATTAATCTTTACACACACTCTTTGCCAGAAACAATCCCTGGGCACAGGCACTCCCCCAGGACAGGGGTCTCGGAGCAGCTTCCCCTCTCTTCTGGCCTGTCTCTGAGAGCTCCCCCCAGCACCACCCCTATAAACATGCTGGTGAATGGGGGGTGAGAGGGAGACACAGCAGATTGGCATTTGCCTGTGTGTTGGGAGGAGCCTGGTGTGTTTGAAAGCACATTACACTGCTGTGAATGAGTGCACAAGGTGCAGGGCAATGGCAAGTCAGGCCCCGTGTGTGGGTGTGAAGGTGAGTCTGTGTGTGTCTGTGGGTAGGGGGGCGAGCAGATAAAAGGCACATTTGCATGGAAAGCTGGCTATTGGGTAACAAACGTACAAGCCTTGTCAATGCTGCTGGTGTAGGGGCTGAGCTGTGTGAACTATGCCTTTCCCGGTGGGGGGCGGTTTGCCCGGTGCTGGGATCACAGTGCTGCCGTGCTCCCTGGGGAGTCACCTTTGCCTCTTGTGGGTGGTGTGTTGGGGCAGGGAACACATTTTCCCCTGAGTGCATGTACAACAGGGACTGTCCGTGGCAGTGGGAAGGGGGTGCCAGTGTCTGGAGCAGCGAGCAAGGCTGGACAGAGGTTGTTTGGGATCAGAGAGCTGTGATTGCAGGGGGCCAGACTTGGATGCACCTTAGTCCTTCTCTTCTCTTGGGACCAGTGCAAACTGGCCCCCTCGCCTCACCTCTAGAACTGACCCCAAATGCGTCTCTGTGAGGATTGAATGTTTCACTAGCTACTCCCCATTACTGCTCATTTCCATGCCCCTCTCTGTGGACAGGCCTGGCGTCCAATGTGCTTTTGCGCTGCCAGCGAGTCTCCAGCACAACTGGGCAAAGCAGGAATGTCCCAGCAATGTCTGCTCTGGCCGGCTGGTAACCGGAACATACTGGAAGTGCTGGGAGAGCGCCTGCCCCACTGAGATTTCTAGGCTGGTTTGCAGACCCAATGTTCACAGCGGCTTCTAAGTGTGGTCACTTGGTTGAATCAAACGGACATCTGAATCTTTGGAAATTTGCCTGACACTGGTCATCTTGGCTGTTTCATGTTTCTGTAACTAGATGGCTGATTTACTTGTATATCCCATCTTTGCTTTGCCCTGGTCTGGGCAGTCCTGAGTGCCAGAAAACCTCTCGCTGATCAGCACTGAGTGATGCCCATAAGCCTGTTTCAGTGACGATCCTGCCTGAACCCCATTCCTCCCCTTGTTTAAAAAATGATCCTGGAGTTTTGAAAGCCGAGATCACTAGGGGAAGATGCTGGCTCTGCTCAGGCACCCACTGCCGCAGACATCTGCAGGGAGATCAGCAAACCTTGATATGAAAGTGATTTGTATCCCACAGGCATGTTGAATACAGAAGAGGGCCTCATTCTGCTATTTGACACTGGTGTAAATCTGGAGTAACTCCCTTGACTTCTGTGGATCTTCTCTGGATTTAACTGGCTTAACTGAGAGCAGAGTTTGGTCCAAGAGCCTCCATTCACTCAAAGTCAAGAAGCTTCGTTCTGCAGATGGAGACCTTGGCAGATACCGTTAGCTCGAAGGAAGAGAAATTGACCTAGATGGAAAATCCCTCCTGGGAGATGGAAGGCAGAGTTACTGTGTAGGAAAGGAGGAGAATCTCCTTGTGCCACTGAGCCCTGGGGCAGGATGCAATGGAGCAGGGAGCAGGATGGAGCTGTTGCAGGGTGAATTGCTAGTCGAGGATACCACCCAGGGACATTGCAATGCTTAACTTTTAGGCACCCTGCGGTGCCCAGGCTCCCCATACAACGCATGGTGAGAGTTAGACGGAGATGCCTCGGAAAGGGATTCTCAGAAACCAGCAAGCTGAGCCGGGAGTCATCTGAAATAGCCCATGGGCAATGCTGAGGAAAGAGGTGTGGCCTAACCCCACCCCCCCAAGGGACTGTCCAGGTGGGAGTCCCAGCCTCTCCTGGAGTCAGGTGCATCAGCCAGGGCAGCCCTTCCTCGTGGCAGGCCGGTGTGTGCTCATGATAGCGATGAGTCCAGTGGTGACGGCACCATGCTGGGCTGTGGGAGACACTTTCAAATCCCTGCACTGCCTGATTTGAACCTGGGTCTCATCTCCCAGCTGAGTGCCCCAAGCACTGGGCTACAGAGCCATCCTCCTGTGCTTGTCTGGCCCACTGAATAGCTAATTAATACAAAGGAAAACAGGTGAGACTGAGAGCCCCAGCTGAGCGTCGTCAGAGCTCAGCAGGGAGACGTGGGTTAAAGTCCTTGCTCCAGCTCAGGCAGAGTAGGACTATTACGCACCTACAGGGTTAGGTGGCAGCTGAGCTGGGCTTTGAGGATCTGAGTGGTGCCTTCCTGTTGGATTGAAGCACTTCCAGGATACCGCTTCCAGGCCATCCCAAGTGAACTGACCCCATGTGAGATGCTCCAGCAGGAGAATAAGATCCAGAAGCAGCCAAGTTCCCATGGTGTAATATGATTGCAAGGAAAGCTGGCTGGGTTTCACCTTGACCATAGCTCATGGAGGTGGCCAAGAGGAAGAGATTCACAGCTGAGGATGGAGTTGGCTCCTTTAGCCCTTGTGAACTGTGCTGGCACTGTCGTGCTCTCACCTCCAGAGGCTCCCATAGTTACCAGCAGGTACTGATCTGAAAGGTGCAGGGGACAAAGGACTAAAGTGTCTGAAAATGTCAGGGTTTGATTCTGTAAAGCTCCAGCCATTCCCTGACCCGAGGATGTATAAAGCAGGTGCAGACTCTGCTCCCCTCTGTCTTTTATTCTTGTATATTCCACGTGCATAGCTCAGTAGGACAGAATATTTGGGTGTTGTTAATGTAACTAATACTCCTGAGGGGATTCTGCACCAAAGATTTAAAAATTCTGGGCACAATATCTTAAAATTCTGCACATTTTATTTGTCAAATAAATGTGGAGGCTCCAGCGTGGCATTGGGCAGCACAGGCCACTGGCTGCACAGAACGGGGAGATCACTGTGCAGCTCCCCCATCCCATCCCAGGACATGGACTCAGTGGTGAGGCTGCACCCAACCCTGACACGGTGCAAGGACCCGGCCTGCCCCAGAAACACCACAGAGCCCTGCCCATCCGTGCCAGGTGTGGGCAGGCAGGCTCAGCAAGGCAGGATCCAAATGTGGACGGGCTTAGTGTGGGGGGAATCCAGGTGTGGGTTGAGAGGGTTCTGTGGGGGGCAATCTGGGTGTGGGTGGCTCAGTGGGGGATCTGGGTGCCCGGGGGGTCTGGATGCACAAGGGCTTGTTGGGGGCGGTTCTGGGTGCAATGGTAATGGGACTCTGGGGGGGGGTCCAGGTGAAGGTGGTTGGGGCTCAGCAGGGGGGTCTGAGTGTGGGGGGATAGAGCTCAGCAGGGGGGTCTGGGTGTGGGGGGTGTAGTGGGGGGGTCCAGATGCTGGGGGAGTGGGGCTCAGTGGGGTTGGGATCCAGTTGCAGCTGGTTGGGGCTCGATGGGGGGTGGAGGGGAATCTGGGTGTGGGTGGCTCATCGGAGTGGTGCAGGGGGAGTGAGGCTTGTTGGGAGGGGGGTCTGGGTGTGAGGAGGAGTGAGGCTCATTGGGAGGATCTGTGTATGAGGGGGTCTGGCTGCATGGGGGTTGGACAGATTGGGGAGCAGCTCCCTGTACAGGGATTTCTCCTCCCTGCAGCTGAGGAGCAATGGATGCAGGAAGCGTGGTGTGTGTGTGGGGGAGAAATCTGGGGGTGGGTCTGACCCAGCCCCGGATGCCATGCAGGGGAAGAGGAAGTCTTGTCTTGCTCAGCTGGGACTAGCAGCTGAGCCCGGTGTAGGGTAGGAGCCACCAGCCATGTCTTCCCCAGTCCCGCCCCATGCCCCACAGTGATTTACCTCTCTGCCGGCTGCCTTGGGCACCCAAAACATACTGCTGGGGAGAGTCGCATGACCGGTCTTGTGGCTTGAATTTGCTTCCCCATTGGAAAGTAATTTTTCTGTGGGAAAACAAAGAAATAAGTGGGGGACATAAATTCTGTGCATGTGCAGTGGTGCAGAATTCCCCCAGGAGTAAATTAATCTGTGCTCACAACTAATTAAACCCCCCAACTCATCCCAAACAGTGACACGGTGGGCAGAACGCTGCAATTTTGTCTCCAGAAACACATGTTCACTCAGCTGACCTGAAAAGAGCCCCTGATCACTGTAAGAGTGCTCCAGTCTCCAGAGTGCGGCATCACCACAGACACTGGAGTGGATCTGATATTTCGTCCGGCATAAGACAAGAGTGACATGCGTGTAACGGTTTCTGAGGGATGTTTGGGACGGGTGTTCCTGGTGATGGGTCACTGCTCGGGGGTGAGAGATTTGTCTGGCAGCCTCCCTGAGATTGGGGTGGAGTGGCCCACTGACCCAGCTCTGGATGCGTGGTACACCAGCCGGGACTCCTATCTGCTTTCATAAGCTGCAGCCTGATCGTGTCGCTTCTTCTCTGTATTCCAAGCTGACCTTGGACTCCTTGAAACGTCAGGTCAGCAAAGCTAGTATCACTGCGACGTTAGTCCGTGGGCAGTACTGATGGAGGCCCGCTTTCCCCGCAATCATTCTGCTGTTGGTGAGGGGGAGCGGCACGGTCCCAGGTCCCCTGCCCATCTCAACGACTGAGCTCAGACACGCTGGGACAGAGTTTATTTTTTCTAGCAAAGCTGATATCTTAAGGGATTTTGAACGGGGGAAGCCGGATGACGCTAATCTTGCAGCACGTGAATAAGGCCCTTTATCTTTGCCTTTGCCTTCCTGTGTCACTGGCTACAGTTTTTAAATAATGTAAAGGGTTTAGGTGGGTTTCGTATCAGCTCTGCCGGTTCCTGGCAGCTCTTCTCGCTCGAAGACTCCAGCCATCATCCCCCATCTGTGGCAGCCACATAAGAAACTTGAATGGCCTAAGCTGCAAGATGGTCCTCAGTGCAGAACCTGAACCGTCTTTTGCTGTACTTGTTACTCCTCGGAAAGCTGTGACCACTGTTAAAGCAACCAGCCATTTCTGTGTCCCAGCAACTAACAGCAACTGCCAGTCATGTATCTACGGTGTGTCACGAAGATAAAGGGCACAATGCATCCCTGATGTAACTTAGAGCTGCTCCACCAGGGAGGACTGGCAGAGGTACAAGAGGCTTAAAATGTGCCCAGATGAAAGTGCAGGGGTCTCCCACATGGTCCGGAGGGATTGTGGGATCTTCTCTGGGTGTATCTAACTGCAAAGGTGTTGCACCTCTTGTGCTCCGTGCTCTGCCTGTGCCCTAGAGTGGGGCAAAAGCTGTCAGCCGCTGCGGGGACCCCAGAGTGCCAAGATGCTGACCCCAGAGGTCTGAGCTGCAGCAGGGGCTCTGGAGCTGTCATCTGCTGGCCCCGGAGCTCTGAGCAATTGTCACAGGGGCTGGGGCTGTTAGTCTCTCTCCCCCCCCCCCCCCCCCGTCACCCTCCTCCTTTATTTTTAGTAAAAGCCACAGACAAGTCATGGGCTTCTTTGATTTTCTGTCTATTGCCTATGACCTGTGCGTGGCTTTTACTAGACATTACCGTGACAACATCTTAACCTTACTGCTCACTCTGAGTACGCATTTCCAGCCAGTTGTGCATCCACCTTCTAGCAGGTTTGTCTAGGCTGTATTTCCCTAGTTTCCTTATAAGTAGGTCATGTGAAGTTGAGATATATACTGCTTCCCTCTATCCACAAGGCTTGCTATGCTGCACTGCTACCCAGCAGGGGGGAGGAAAGGATTACGTTTGCTCTCAGGGCAGAGACATAAGGGGTGTGTGTGTTGCCTCACTAACTGGGTGGCATAAATAGAGTTGTTAAAGAACTGGCTGAAACCGACAGATCAACAAGCGCAAGCTCCAGTGACTCATGAATCGACACTCAACAGTGGGGAAACTCTGGCCAGCAGGGTGGTGAACTCAGCATCGCTCTGCCTGGAGAACAAAGGACAGACGTGTCCAGCAGAGAATAAATGTGGGTTCTGGAAGAAGCTTGGGGCTCTCGCCTGGGCTGAAGGAAGGAAATCAGAGGGAGACAGCCAGAGCCTGAGAATGGAGTTCACTACAGCTTGGCTTGTACGTGGTGGCTTGACCAGAGTGGACTATGCTTTAACCTTCTTTTCTTTTATGTTACGGACTTCCAGTGCTGCGTTCCAATTGACTAATAAATCCTCCTCTGTTCTGAAAATGCTGCCTGGGGGTGTCACTGTCACTGCGAATACTTGCTGAGGGGCACTAGGGGTTCTCACAACAAATTTTTTGGTGGCTGTGCTAACAATTTTTCCTAAAATACTTAACTTTAGGAAAAATAAACAAATGTGCACATATCCACGTCCAAATCATTGTCATTTATTTATGTAGGCCTTTTTTACAGACTGACTAATCAAAATAATGTACTGGAGCTAAACAGAATAGAAACACAAATAAGGTGCTTTGAACGTTCTTGACTTTTTTATTTCTTGTGCTTTTTTGATTGCTACTTGTTTTTTTGACCTGCTAGTTAGTAAATCTGCTGTGAAAAGTGATACTTTTATATTAATCTCTTTTCATAGCCTCCCAGCTAGCTGCTGAGTCTGACATGAAAAATGATATTAACAAATATCACTTTTCACAGCAGATGTACTCAGCCCTGGCAATTCCAGGGACAAATGAAGCCCTGGATGGGGAGGTGGGCAGGGAGGCAGTAGGGGTCAGGGGCGATGGGAGGTGAGGGTGGTGAGCGCAGGGGCTCCTGGAGCCTGCTGCCTGTCACCCCAAGACTGAAATCTGACCCCACTGCCTCTGGGAAGGTGGGGAACTCACTGGCTGCCTGCTCCTCCAACATTTGTCTCCAGTGTGGGGCAGGGTCCAACCCCTGCTGGGAGCACTTGGGGAGGTGCCACTGCTCCCCTGCCCCCCGATTACCCCGCAGGAGGCTGTGGCTGCAAGGAAAGCCTCTGGTGGCTGCATTTGAGAAACACTCTGCTAGTCCCTGAAGAATGGACGAGGAGGAGGAGGAAATCAAGTCATTATTTCTGCATGGAGCAGAAATCTGGAGCAGCTTCATTCAGTGGAGCACTGCTTCTGGGCTTGGCCAGTCAGCACTGACAGGTGGGATAGGGTGGTGGTGCAGAGGCTAAAGACAATAAGCAGTTTAAGTGTCCAGTTTTGGGCCCCACACTACAAGAAGGATGTGGACAAATTGGAAAGAGTCCAGCGGAGGGCAACAAAAATGATTAGGGGGCTGGAGCACATGACTTATGAGGAGAGGCTGAGGGAACTGGGATTGTTTAGTCTGCAGAAGAGAAGAATGAGGAGGGATTTGATAGCTGCTTTCAACTACCTGAAAGGGGGTTCCAAAGAGGATGGATCTAGACTGTTCTCAGTGGTACCAGATGACAGAACAAGGAGTAATGGTCTCAAGTTGCAGTGGGGGAGGTTTAG
>QXTE01000257.1:642713-661905 GCA_003942145.1 Platysternon megacephalum
CCCCCTTCGACTCCCACTCCACCTCTTCCCCCAAGGCCCCTCTCCTATTCCACCCACGGCCCCCTTCGACTCCCATTCCACCTCTTCCCCCAAGGCCCCTCTCCTATTCAACCCACGGCCCCCTTCGACTCCCACTCCACCTCTTCCCCCACCCCAGCTCTGTGCCCCTGTCGTGGCCCTGGGCCTGTGGCGGGGAGCGAGAGTTCCTCCAGTCCCTGGGCTGTGACCAGGGGAGATTTTTCTGGGGGCCCAAATCTGCCACTTCCCCCCACCCCTGACAGTGTGAGATTTGGCTTAGCCTCCCCCAGCCTCCATTACATGCCACCTATGCTGTTGATGTAATAGACTTCTGTAAGGTGTATGACTTGGTATTACACATTTTTATTAAAAAACCTTAGAACGCTGTTTAATGAACATGGCACACATCAAATGGATTAAAACCTGGTTAACTGATCTGTCTCAAAATGTAATTGTCAATGGGGAATCATCACTGAGTGGGTGTGTTTCTAACAGGGATCTGTTCTTGCAATGGTCACCTTGGGATGTGCATAAGCCCAAACAGAGCTGTGCCATTGGAGATGTCCCAAGATGTTGCTGTTTTGCTGCAAAAGCCTTGGTGACATCACTAGGCGGGCTGAGCAGTTAAGATGTGGGTCTTGGCCTTTTAATAGGCACGGGTTCAAATCCCACTTCTGTAGTGCATTTCCTCTCCTAGGTGGGAGCTGAAGGTTGGCGTTGTTTCTCCTTTGGGCTACCCTGGGACCTTACCATATGAGTCAGCTGGCTACTGCCCCAAGTGACGATGTGCAGGAGGGACCAGTGTGTTGTCAAGGCACCTGGTCACAAGGGGTTTGTCTGTTTCTTGTTTGCTATTTTCATTTTAAAGTGAGCAGGTGTCAAGTCCATAACCCAAGGAATCTCACGGGACTGAGGTTCAGGTGCTCCTGCTGAGCGGGGTCATTTTTATCCTTGTTTGGCCTCCTATGTCCGGAAGCCTGGCAGTTCCATAGGGATCTGGGGCAGATGTTGGGCACACACCTCAGTGCAAGCATAAGCCATGGAGTCACAAGCTGCGGCACAGGCAGGGGCAGGAGGGGTTTCACCTTCATGTGCTGTGCTACCATTCACTCTATGCAGTGACTTTACAGTCTCAGGCCTGCCCTGCACACAGAGTGTGATGTGAATCCGAGTTAGTGCAAGCTGTGCAGCCTTGGGTGTGGACATTCTTACATCATTTGAAACCTGGTTTACATCGGTTCAGCTCGCCTCTGTAAATATAGAGGTGCAAGTAAGCCAAGAAACCAGTTTTAAATGGATATAAGTATCTCCACACAGGGGTTTGCACCAGTTTAAACTGATTGCATTTAAACCAATGCAACTTTCTGTGTGTAGACAAGCCCTAGAAGCACAAATTCCCCTACAACAAGGCTTGTCTAACTTCCTCCTTTGCTTCCTCAAGTTTACTAGCTAATCCCTTTTTCCTGTACCTTCTGTTGTTACCTGCACACTCTAGGGCACCCACCTTTATCCCTCCGTGGGTTTAAGGTGTAACCCAGTTAATTTAGGCACCCCCACCCTTTCCCAATTTCTAGGGATCCGGGTGAAAGGCACCTACCCTTACCCAGTTCCTAGGACTGAGGGTGTAACCTTCTGTGGAGTGCGGGGCCTCTTCCTGGTGAAAAAGCCTTACACAGTAATATCCTTAACCTCTATTTATTAACCATCACCAAGCAGATTACACACCTAAGCATACAATGCTCTGCTCACCAATCCTGATCACGCAGGAGGACTTTCCCTGTTGGCCAGGCAAGGCCAGTCTCATCTGGGTTCTGGTTGCTGCATGTCACGGTCGTGCAGAGGAGTCTAGCAGCTCTGATCTTGGCTGTGTCTTGGAGGTGAGTTCTTCTTCCAGGTCTTTCCTTCTTATTCTTCGTTTTTCCTTTTTCTTTCTTTCCCGGCTGGTCTCCTCCTTGGGCCCCAGTTTATTTTGTGAAACTTGAGTCCTGCGTACCTTAACCAATCATTTTCTTAAAATGTTACAAAATAATTCTCTAACCAATCCTAACATGTTGCAAAACAATTCTTTACCCAATCATACCCACCATCTTAGTTTATTTAAATCTTGCATAATCAGTTATGCAACAGGCATAGACAATCAAAGAACCAGACCGAAACCATACAGATAAACAATAGAGAAGTAGGGACCAGAAAGGCAAAACAATAACGAAGTAGAGATTTCACAATCACAACTGTCTCACAAGGAGTCACTTCTCAAACAAAGTTTTCTTTAAACATCTTCAGATCTGTTTCTTTATCTGGTGGTGGTGGGTACCGTTAGGACAGGACAGGAGCGGCTTCTTAACAGCCTGATATTTCATTGTTTTAATGTAATTTAGATTTAATGTGAGGATGTGATATTCTGCTTTTTAGCTCATGGCTGCTGCTGTCCTAATGTGGCTGCAGAAAAAGGCCTCAGACCTTACACCTTGGCTAGGGTTGCCAGGCGTCTGGTTTTTGACCAGAACGCCCGGTTGAAAAGGGACCCTGGCGGCTCTGGTCCACACCGCTGACCAGGCCTTTAAAAGTCCAGGCAGCGGGGCTAAGGCAGGCTCCCTGCCTGTCCTGGCTCCACGCAGCTCCCAGAAGCGAGACATGTCTCTGTGGCCCCTAGGTGCAGGGAGGCTTCGTGTGCTGCCCCCGCCCTGAGCACCAGCTCTGCAGCTCCCATTGGCCGGGAACTGCAGTCAATGGGAGCTGCGGGGGCGGCGCCTGTGGGTGTGGGCAGTGTGCATCACGCAGAGCCATCTGGCCGCACCTCCACCTAGGGACCAGACATGCTGGCTGCTTCCGGGAGCAACGCAGAACCAGGGCAGGCAGGGAGCCTGCCTTAGCCCCACTGCGCCACCACCTGGGAGCCGCCTAAGATAAGCGCTGCTCAGACAGAACCCCCTCTCGCACCCAAACTCCCTCCCGCACCCCAGCCCTGAGCCCCCTCTCACACCCAAACTCCCTCCTGGAGTCTGCATCCCAACCCCTGTCCTGCACCCCAACCCCATGCCCCAGCCCTGAGCCTGCTCCCACCTCCAAACCCCTTGCCCCAGTCCAGAGCCCCCTCCTGCACCCAAATCCCTCATCCCTGGCCCCACCCCAGAGCCTGCACCCTCAGATGGAGCCCTCACCTCCTCCCGCACCCCAACCCCCTGACCCAGCCTGGAGTACCCTCACGCACCCCAACCCCTTGCTCCAGCCCGTGAAGGTGAGCGAGGGTGGGGGAGAGCGAGCGATGGAGGGAGGGAGGCGGGGCCTCAGAGAAGGGGCGGGGCAGGCCAGAGGTGTTCGGTTTTGTGCAATTAGAAAGTTGGCAACCCTAACTGTGGCTACTGCACTTAATCTTATCCTGAGCCAATAACTGTTAATTTTTATCCTTTCTAATTTATTCTTCTCCTTGTGGGTTATGCCCTTAATGAACTCTCCTCTGCTGCTCTCTAGCCAGATCTTCTTGACTTTCCATTGTCCTTCTTCTTGTTTCTTCTTGTCCTCTTTCACTTTGTAGCCTCTTGGCTGCTGCTAAAGCTGGAGCAGATGACAACTTCCCCTTCCTCAGAAATCCAGGTTTTTATTTGGACTTTTATTTATCACACCATGAATTTAGGCCTTGTCTATATTCAAAGCTGTATCAGTTAGCTAAAGGGGTGATTTTAAACCAGTTCAGTTAAACTAGTGCAAAAGACTGTGGACAATCTCAATTTGGTTTAAACCTGGTTTATAGCAATTTACCTTCATTCAGAAAAGGATCAGTATAAGCCTAGTTTCAACCAAATTAAGTGTCCATACTGGGGGGTTGCATGGGGTTAGCTATATTAGTTTAATATTTCAGAGATTTCACATCAAAATCACACCTTTATTTAAACCAGTGCAACTTGGAAGATAGACTAGGGGTAACATTTTTAAAAACGCCTAAGTGACTTAGGAGGTGTTGTGATAATTGGGCCTACAAATTTATTCTAATTGTGAGCACAATTATAAAAAGTATATGAAAGTTCATAAAATATTACAATAATCTATAATAACAAATGTTAATGAAAGGTAGGCCAAGTTGGTTTCAGTAATTTTTATGAACAGGTGCAAGAGAACCAGACGGAGACTAATTTAGTCCAAACAAAAAAGGCCACAGCCTCCTGCACAGGAGCAGAAATCTGGAGCAGCTTTATTCAGTGGAGCACTGCTTCTAGGCTTGGCCAGTCAGCACTGACTGGGGGGAGGGGGGGTGTAGAACTATGGTGGCTGGCAGGGCTAAAGACAATAAGCAGTTTGGTTTTGTTCCTAATATACTTAACCTTAGCAATGGCCTAGGCCTGTTACTAGATGGAGACAGTAAACGTGTTAATGATGTGGAAAAGGCAACTGTGTTCAATAAATATTTCTGTTCTGTGGCTCCGTGACAGTTAGTATCATTCTTCCTTTGCAGGACTGTAATGTAGGGTTAATACTCACTCTTTTCTCGGTTACTCTGTATTTATCTATGTAGATTTCTAGAAAATGTTCCACTGTTCTAAGCCAAGGGCACAGGGAGCCTTTCAGAGACATTACAAGTACAAACCCGTTCATTTAGATCAAAGCTATGGACCCATAGGAATCCTAACCGTAGAGTGGGGACCCCTAGCCATAGGAATCCTACCCGGAACTCCAAGTGGCCTACCCATAGGAACCCATATTGGGATTGGTCCTGCTTTGAGCAGGGGGTTGGACTACTTCCAACCCTGATATTCTATGAAACCTAACCTGAGAGTGGGGAGCCCTAGCCATAGGAACCATAACTCTAGGGCATCCGATGAAGTGAGCTGTAGCCCACGAAAGCTTATGCTACAATAAATTTGTTAGTCTCTAAGGTGCCACAAGTACTCCTGTTCCTTCTAGGGCAGAGAACTCTAGACATAGGAACCCTCACCCTAGGGTGGGAAGCCCTAGCCATACAAACTCTAACCGTAATTCCAAAGTGGCCTGCTCATGGGAACCCTAATCCTATGAGCAGGGAGCCCTACGAAAGGAACCCTAAGCCTAACTCAAAGTGGCATACCCATAAGAACCCTATCCCTCACTCCAGTGACCTACCCCTAGGAACCCTAACCTTAGGAGTCTTACCCACAGGAACTGTAACCCTAACTCCAAGTGCCCTACACATAGGAACTCTAACCCAAACTCTAAGTGGCGTACCTCTAGGAACCCAACCCTAGGGCAGGGAGCTGTACCCAGAGGAACTCTAAAACTGGGGTGGGGATTCCTACCCATAGGAACCCTAACCCCAGGGCTGGGAGCTCTCGCCATACAAACCCAAACCCTAGGACTGGGAGCCCTACCCATAGGAACCCTGACCCTACAGCGGGGAGTTCTACCCATAGGAACCTTAACCCTAACTCCAAGTGGTTTACCCATAGGAACCCTTACTCTAGTGCAGGGAGCCCTGCCAATAGGAACCCTCACCCTAACTCCACCTGGCCCACCCAGAGGAAGCAGGGTGGGGGCTGCACTTTCATGTGAAGAGATTCTTGTGAGCAAGCTCCAGAAATTCCATGGAGAGAAATGTTATTTGATTGCATTTGATGAGGGGGGTGGGGATGGCTGAATTCACATGAAATTAATTGGTCAAAAATTCCACATGAATTTTGGAGAATATCTGTTACCAACTTCTTCTAATTTCCTATATTTGCAGCAATTCCTCAGCTCTGCAGGGGGAGCTAAAGACTGAGCTCGGGCCCCTTGTTTGAATTCTCTAGCATTTCTTGGCTTACTTGGCTGTGTTGTTATTTAAGCACAAGGAGAAAAATTATGCTAGCTTATTTACTACAGACATTGTCATTGTCCCTTCCCAGTGTTTAAGAAAGAAGCTGGCAACCGATTACTCTCCTGGAGGTAATTAGCTCTGAGCCAAGGAGCTGTGTCTCAGAGGAAGAGACTTTCCCATCATTGAGAAATGTCTGAACCTGTAGTTCTGGTACTACAGCCAGTGCTTAGGGGCTTTGCATTTCCTAACCCCCCAAACCACATTGTCATTGTATCAAGTATCAGAGGGGCCGTGTTAGTCTGGATCTGTAGGAAGCGACAGAGTCCTGTGGCACCTTATAGACTAACAGACGTATTGGAGCATAAGCTTTCGTGGGTGAACGAAGTGGGTATTTACCCACGAAAACTTATGCTCCAATACATCTGTTAGTCTATAAGGTGCCACAAGACTCATTTTCATGGTAGTAATTACTCTTTACAAATGATAACCAAGTACTATGGTCTCTGTTCAAAGAGGAGACTTCTTGCTGAGCAGTAGGGCTGCTAATGAGCCAGCTGAATGCTCACAATGGAAAGTCAACAGGTCTGTTCTTTAATTACAGGTGCACAGTTTGGGGCTCCCAGGGCTAGGCCAGCTGAGAACTCCACTGTTCTCATCCTGCTTCCCTTCCCCACGCAGCTGGCATGCCTTGCCTGGGCTGATGTGGGGCAGGCTCAGAGCCACTGCTTTCATCCTGCCTTCTCCCTATGGGATGGGGTCTACCCCTGGAGTACTTGGAGCAGGCAAGCCTCATGCTCCCCCAGAGGTGACACAGCGGGGTCACATGGGGTCACGTGCACCCCCAGATTCCTCTCGCCAGGAGGCAGCGTCTTCTCCTGGCAGCAGCACTCACCATGTGTCCCTGCAGCAGGGTGCCGGGCTGAGCTTTCCCCACTGCATAGGGCTCCTTCTCCTTCCCTGCTGCTGATGTCCCAGTGCTTCCCACTGCCTGCTTTGCAGACCTCCTGCTGTGGTGAGTCTGGGGGTAGAGGAGAGGCAACGTGTGGGATGGTCATGTGTCCCCCGCAGAACCTTTCAATTTTGGCCCCCAGTATCCAGTTGTGTAGCCTCTGTGTTCCCCCTGCATTGTGATAGGCTCTTGCATGGGTGCAGAAGGGAAGGGAAGCTCCTAGCTGCATCCTCCCCACATACCCATATAATGGCCAGCTGCAATCTGGGCTGTAACATTTGCAAAGATCTTTAACAGCCTCAGATTAAAGTGGCTCTAGAAGGGCAGAGTATCCCTCCCATCGATGTCATCCCAGTGCACATAAGGAGGGAGGGCTCTTGAGGGCTCCCACAAGACCTTAAACACGTTCCTACACATTGTAAAAATTGGAGTTTTAGACGTACAGATGAGAAAATGCCGATGCATTGCTTGCCTACTGCATGTAACTCACGTGCATTTGGCTGCGCTTGAGTTGCGTGCACACAAACTCTGTGAACTCATGCACAAGCCCTGATTTCACTGCACCCATATCTCTCCTTACAGCTGCAGCTCAAACAGTGGTTCTTATCATTTGCAACAGCTACTGCTGCAAATGTGTAAAACTGAATCTGCAAATAGTTCTATAACTCAGTCCTGAAACCCCACCCAAATAATATTAAAAGGCTTGGCATCAGTAAGGACAAGCCTACCTGGCCATTTTAGATGGTAAAGGTCAGTAATTTGAGTAATACAGGAGTGAAAAATGATTGTAAAAGTAATTTTAAATTGGGAAAAATATTCCCCCGTTTGCATCTGAAGGGATTTTATTCAATCTTTCAAAAATAAAATAAACACCTCTGGCATGAGACCAAACCTAGAACATTTTAGCCCCAGGGAAAATATTTCAGAAGATGATAGGATTGTGAAAATAAGGGGGTTTCAGAGAATGTTTGAGGCCAGAAGGGCAATACTGCTCATCTAGTATGATTTCCTGTATAACACAGGCCAGAGAACCTCACCCTAGGATTTCAATGACTTGTGGTTGAACTAGAGCATCTCTTTTAAAAAGTCATCCAAGCTTAAAGATGTCGAGTGATTGGAGAATCCACCACAGCCCTTGGTGAGCTGTTGCATTGATTGATTACCCTCACACTGAAAACTGCATCTTTTGTCCAGTTTACTGACTATATCCATTGATAATGAAAGCCTCCAGTAATCTTAGCAATAGAGGCAACTATAATATGTGCCTAATACAGTAGGAAACTAAATGCAGGTAAATCTCCGAGATGTTCCAATAAACTTCTTTGACAGACTAGACTCCTTCCTAGTCTGGGTCCAGCAATCACTCACACCCCCATAGTTACTGTCCTTTGTTCCAGTTTCTTTCAGGCATCTCTTTGGAGTGGAGAGGCCATCTCTTGAGCCAGCTGAAGACAAAATGGAGTGGTTTCCAGGGCCTTATATAGTCTTTCTCTTGTGGGTGGAAACCCCTTTATTCTCCTATGTAAAATCTCCTCAACAAGATGGAGTTTTGCAGTCACCTGAGCAAGTCACATGTCTATGAATGATTCAGCTTTTTGCAGGCCGATGCCATTGTTTACATGTTAGTTTGAACGTTCCCAGGAAAGCTCAGATGTGGATTGGCGTCTCCCAAAGTCCATTGTTAGTTAAGTATTTCTTGATTGGGCACTTACTGAGAATAGTCTGTTTTCAAGAAGCTGACCAAATGCTTCACTGAGGCTACTTAGAATCAAACAAGTACATAGCCAATATTCATAACTTCAACTACAAAAATGATACACACATACCGACAGCATAATCATAACCAGCAAACTACAACCTCCCATAGACACCCCACGTGGCCTCCTCTGAATAAGAACTGGTGCAACCATAGGACCCTGGTTGCAACAATGATCTATACGGTCACAGTTTGTCAATAACTTCACACCTGGCCTCACAGAATATAGGTTAAGGACTCCCTAATGTGCAATGGTCTAAGTTTCTCTTCATAACAATTTGTAGTTGCCAGTGGCTTTCACTACATCCTCCTTTCCCGCATCACTAGTTTGTATCTCCAGTACATTTTGGGAGTACCTTCTCCTCAGCTACCCTTCATTGCAGAGAAAGTAGCTCAGCACCTCAGCTGCTTTCTCCTTCTTTCTTCTGAGCTTTGTTTCCAATGTTTCATCCCTCTTGATTGATTTCAACTATCAAATTCCAGAATAATTATGCAACAGATCAAATGGGAAAGAAATGAATTGTGCACAGAATCAAAAGAAAGCAAAATTAATTATGCAGCTATAAAATGAGGTGCAAGTAATTACACGGTGATTCAGAAAGTGAGAAATCAGTTGTACAGAGGGTAGAAGAGACAGGATGCATACAGCTGGCAAATGGCTAGAAAGAAACAACAATTGGTCAGCTGCAGGTATATCAGGCAGCTAATAAGGCAGTACAGTTAGTTAACTCAAGAATGGGAAGGGACAGCTGATGAGACTGAAGGAAAGTTACAAGATGCAGATCTTAAAAAGCACATCAGTGGCAGAGCAAGAGAGTGAATTGACCTAAATACCCCGAGCCACAGAAACCAAACCCCTGTATAGAAGACACAATCCAATATGAATTACGCTATGTAGAAACAGATGAGGTTAATATTTAGTGGTCTGGAAGTTGTGTGATTGATTTGTACTGTTCTGGCTGTTAATTCTTATTCTGATTTTTAAATAAATTTTAGTATCTGCAGGTGTGCAAGTTATGCTGTATACCCCAGACCACTCCTGGAAACAGAGCTTATCTGTTTGCATGCTAATGAGACATCCTCTTGCAAGAGATGTGAAGAAACCAACATGCTAATGAATTTGTATGCAATAAGCTGATGGTCAAATTTAGTCAATGGAACCGAGCAAGAAAATCTTTTATTAAATGCAAATTGATATTCTTGTTTCATTTCCTGTTCCAATATTTACAAGTATTTACCATAAGAGAAGGAAGGGAAGTACTCCTCATTCTTTTTGCTGATACAGACTAACACGGCTACCACTCTGAAACCTGCTTTACTGTANCCAGACCACTCCTGGAAACAGAGCTTATCTGTTTGCATGCTAATGAGACATCCTCTTGCAAGAGATGTGAAGAAACCAACATGCTAATGAATTTGTATGCAATAAGCTGATGGTCAAATTTAGTCAATGGAACCGAGCAAGAAAATCTTTTATTAAATGCAAATTGATATTCTTGTTTCATTTCCTGTTCCAATATTTACAAGTATTTACCATAAGAGAAGGAAGGGAAGTACTCCTCATTCTTTTTGCTGATACAGACTAACACGGCTACCACTCTGAAACCTGCTTTACTGTAGATTCACTTAAAGCTCGTGTGCCAGCCTGGGCAATTCTTCATTTCCGGGGATTTACAGCATCCAGGGAGACAGGAAGGACAGAGACCTTGTTGAGACATGACACACAAATTGCCAGAGAGAGTTCCTGAAGCTCTGAGCAGCCTAAGAGCTTTCTAAAATGGCTTAATAAGTGAGCTCAGCTTAGTGCCAATCTAGTGTGGTGTTTTCCCAATTTAATGCTGATGTCGTTTACCTCATGTTATTAAACATTTGCTGCTACACCAAGACTCTGTGCTTGCGAGGGGGGAAGTATTGCCTCTTCGAGGCGCCCAGGGGTTGTGTGTCAGATTTTCCCAGGTCACTGGGTGGGGGCTCGAGCTGGTTTCGCGTTACATTTTGGGAGGGGACCCCTATGCACTGGACCCGGCCCTTGCTGCTATCAGCTCGGCCTGGCAGAAGGGTTACATTCACCACACTAGAGTTCATAGACCAAACCATGAGCGAAGACCCACCCCAGCAAATTGAGCCGTGTCCTTTCCCTTCGGTTCTTGAGTCCAGCAACCCAAGAATCACCCAAAGTCCAACCCCCAAAAGTCTCTTTCCCTGGTCAGCGCAGCCCCAGAGTTCAAAGGTTTATCTGCAGGGTGTTACACCCCCCCAGCCTGGGTGGAAATGGGGTGGGGGAAGAAAGGGGCACCTTACGTGGTCCAAGGCTGACTGCCTGCCTGCCTCTCCGTGGGGTTCCGCTGCAGCCTTCACCACGAGCCGCTCCACCTCCACCAGCCGACCCGTGAGCCGCTCCTGCCATCCCACGAACTGCTCCGCTCTACCAGCCGCTCCGCTCCACTCTGCTCCTCCAGCTGTCCCCGCAAACTGCTCCGCTCCGCTTGCTGTCCCGTGAGCTGCTCCTGCCGTCCCACGAACTGCTCCGCTCTACCAGCCGCTCTGCTCCATTCTGCTCCTCCAGCTGTCCCCGCAAACTGCTCCACTCCGCTCGCCGTCCTGTGAGCTGCTCCAGCCGTCCCTGTAAAATGGCTCAGCTCGCCACTCCGTGGGCCGCTCCAACCATCCCACCAACTGCTCCGCTCTGCCAGCCACTCCACCAGCCGTCCTGCAAACTGCTCCGCTTGCCGCTTAGCACGATAGCTTCAGGCTCCCCCACTAGTTAACGCAGCACTCAGTAATCATAGGGCTGGTCCACACTAGGGGCAGGGATCGAACTAAGATACGCGACTTCAGCTACNTATTGGCCATAGTAGTCGCTAACCTCATTTAGTAGCAGTTACTAGCCATTAAGGGCAGTGGCTAGTGGTTTGTGGCAATTAGCACTTGGTGGTTGATACAGGCAGGTGGCAGTTAATGGCAGTTGTAGAGATCTGGTGGCACTTCCTGGAAGCTGGTGAGAACTGGAGCGATGGGAGACAGTTGGGTCTAGCACCCCTGCCATGGAAATATTGTGGGGGATGATCTGTGTTTCTGCCCCACCTATCATTTCCTGTAAACTGCATGTGTGCATGGTAGGCGGAAGCAAGAGCGAGTCCCAGGAGGCTGGAATTGGGTCTGGGAGCAGGTAAGAACCACTCACCCTCCTCTCCCTTACACCCTGACTGTTCCATGCTCCCCATGCAAAGCACCCACCCCGCTCCCCTTCACATCCCTGACTGTCCCCCATTCCCCATGCACAGCACCCACCCTGCTCCCTTTCACGTCCCTGCCACCCCAACATCCCCTCTGCCCCTGACTCCCCTGCTCCCCACGCACAGCACCCACCCCGCTNCCGCTCCCCTTCACATCCCTGACTGTCCCCCATTCCCCTGCACACCCTGCTCCCTTTCACGTCCCTGCCACCCCAACATCCTTTCTGCCCCGACTCCCCTGCTCCCCACGTGCAGCACCCACCCCACTCCCCTTCACATCCCTGACTGTCCCCCATTCCCCTGCACAGCACCCACCCTGCTCCTCTTCACATCCCTGCCACCCCAACAGCCCCTCTGCCCCTGACTCCCCTGCTCCCCACGCGCAGCACCCACCCCGCTCCCCTTCACATCCCTGACTGTGCCCCATTCCCAGCACCCGCTCCCCTTCACATCCCTGACTGTCCCCCATTCCCCTGCACACCCTGCTCCCTTTCACGTCCCTGCCACCCCAACATCCTTTCTGCCCCGACTCCCCTGCTCCCCACGTGCAGCACCCACCCCACTCCCCTTCACATCCCTGACTGTCCCCCATTCCCCTGCACACCCTGCTCCCTTTCACGTCCCTGCCACCCCAACATCCTTTCTGCCCCGACTCCCCTGCTCCCCACGTGCAGCACCCACCCCACGCCCCTTCACATCCCTGACTGTCCCCCATTCCCCTGCACACCCTGCTCCCTTTCACGTCCCTGCCACCCCAACATCCTTTCTGCCCCGACTCCCCTGCTCCCCACGTGCAGCACCCACCCCACGCCCCTTCACATCCCTGACTGTCCCCCATTCCCCTGCACACCCTGCTCCCTTTCACGTCCCTGCCACCCCAACATCCTTTCTGCCCCGACTCCCCTGCTCCCCACGTGCAGCACCCACCCCACGCCCCTTCACATCCCTGACTGTCCCCCATTCCCCTGCACACCCTGCTCCCTTTCACGTCCCTGCCACCCCAACATCCTTTCTGCCCCGACTCCCCTGCTCCCCACGTGCAGCACCCACCCCACGCCCCTTCACATCCCTGACTGTCCCCCATTCCCCTGCACACCCTGCTCCCTTTCACGTCCCTGCCACCCCAACATCCTTTCTGCCCCGACTCCCCTGCTCCCCACGTGCAGCACCCACCCCACGCCCCTTCACATCCCTGACTGTCCCCCATTCCCCTGCACACCCTGCTCCCTTTCACGTCCCTGCCACCCCAACATCCTTTCTGCCCCGACTCCCCTGCTCCCCACGTGCAGCACCCACCCCACTCCCCTTCACATCCCTGACTGTCCCCCATCCCCCTGCACAGCACCCACCCTGCTCCTCTTCACGTCCCTACCACCCCAACATCCCCTCTGCCCCCGACTCCCCTGCTCCCCACGCGCAGCACCCCTCCCATTCCCCTTCCCGACACCCAAACTGTCCCCCATTCCCCACACAGCGCCCCCATCCTGCTCCCTCTACTACTCAACACCCCAACTGCCCCACCCCCGAGGCAGAGCACCCATCCCGTGCCCTCTCTTACCCCTGACACCCCAACTCCCCTGCTCCCCACTCAGAGCACCTCTGCCCCCTATTCAAAGTGAGTTTCTGCTGTCTCTGATGAGAATTGGTGGTAGCTACTGGTAGCTGGTGGCCGTGAATGGCAGTTGGTGGAATTTGGCACAGGCACTTACTTGCAGTTGGAGGAATATTGTGTCATTAATGGCTGCAGGGGCAGCTGATGGTGTCTGAGAGATTTGAGGCTAGTTAGGGCAGTTGGTGAGATTTGCCGTGATTCATAGATTTTAAGGCCAGAAAGGACCATTCTGACCTTCTGTATAACACAGGCCAGAGAACTTTACCCAGGGATTCCTGCATCTAGTTTCTAACTAGGGTGACCAGATGACAAAAACAAAATATCGGGACACATGGGGGGGCAGGGCGCCGCCGAAGGAAAAAAAAAAAAAAAGCCGGAGCACCGCGGAAGCCAAATATCGGGACCAATGGCCTCCCGACAATACTTCCGTCGGGACGCGGGACAAACAGCTGAATATCGGGACAGTCCCGATTTTATCAGGACGTCTGGTCACCCGATTTCTAACACCTGGTTAAGCTGGAGCATTTGGTGACAGTTCCTGGAAGCCGATGGCCTTTGGTAGGAGATTCTGGCAGTTTGCTTGTTTTAACAGTCTCCGTCTGTCTGACTGAAGGGAGAATTCCTTTGCTTTCACCAGCAAACCCTCAAAGTCCTGGGGAAGGGATATGGTCATTTGGATGCAGACAGCACCGAATGTGCCGTTGACCCTTCCTAGTGATGAAAATCAGCTGATTCTTTTAGCTATGCCAGCTGCCTCCAGTACCATTGTCCATGAAGTGCGGTTAACACAGCCTCAGGCCCTAGCAGTCCTAAACAAAATTGGCTGTGGCTCTACTCCTTTCTATCTCAGAGCTACCAAACAGTGGTACCAGACTTCTGTCCTTAGGGCTATTCACATGGGTCTTCACAACGCTTCCTTTTCTCACTGCTCTTGTTCAATGCATAGGGGCCCCTTCAGAGGGCTAGTGAAGAAATCCGGGTTGTGGTGTCTTCACCTCAGCCAACCCACTTCATGCAGTTAAGTCAGATATGTAGGGCCGAGCAGAGTTTACGGCATGGATGGGAACTAGCCAGGTTCCTCTCCGCCCCAGCCCCTCCCCCCGGCTGCTCTCGGCTGGCAGGCCCAGGGCTGCCTCCCCCCTCTTTCCAGCCCATGTGCTCCTCTTCGCCAGCCGATCACCAGCTGAGGGCTCCTGCCAGTGGGGGGCGGAGAGGAGCCCTCAGCCACTGTGGTGCCACTCCGGCCCGGCCCGCCCCACCTCTCCCTCCAGAGGCTCGTAGCACTTGGTGGGGGGAGGGGCGGGGGAGGCCTGGGGGGTTTCTGGTTGCTGTGTGGCCGCGCACCACAGACAACTGGGCTACCCCATGGCGCAGTCCCCGCCTCCTCCCTACACTCCTGTGTCCCTGCCAGGCCTGGGGCAGCCACCCCAGATAAGGAGGCCCAAGCAGGCCACGGACAAGCAGGTCAAGCTATCCCCGGCCAAGCTGGCCCCATACAAGCTGGCCAAGCCCGCCACGGCCCCAGCCAAATTTGACCCAGCCAAGCTGGACAAACTGGCCAAGCCAGCACCAGTCAAGGCGTCCAATCTCGGCGTAGCCACGGCAACTCTAGCCAAGCCGACAAAGCCGGCCCCAGCCAAACAGGCCTAAGGCAGCCCCGAACAAACCGGCCCAAGCCAGCCCTGGCCCAAGACGGCCAAACAGGCCCCAGCATCGGCCAAGACGGCCCTGCCCTGGCCCCGGCCCCATTCCCAGCCCAAACTGGGCCCCGCTGAAGACAGCCCCGGTCTGGCTGGCGAAACCAGCACCGGCCAAGCAGGCCCCAGCCAAGCCGGTGAACCTGTTGAGATGGCCCCAGCCAAGCCGGCCAAGCAGCCCCGGACATGCCCGCAAAGCTGGCCTCAGCCAAGCTAGCCAAGCCGCCCCTGGCCTCAGCCAAGCTGGCCCTGGGCCAGACAAGAAGGTGAAGCCAGCAGCTGCCAAGCTGGCCCCGGCCCGGGTCAATGCGGCTCCAGCCCCGACCAAGCTGGCCCTGGCTGGGCCGGCCCCAACCAAGCCGTCTAGACATCACCGGCAAAGCCGGCTCCAACGAAACCGGCCCCACCAGCCCCAGTCAAGCTGGCTGCAGCCAAGCCATCCAAAACTGCTCTGGCCCCATCAGCCCTGGCCCCAGACAAGCAGGTCAAGCCAGACCTGGCCAAGCCGGCCCCATACAAGCCAACCCAGCTGGCCCAAGCCGACCCCGGCCCAAACCAGCCAAGTTGGCCCAAAACAGCCAAATCAGACCCAGCCCAAGCCAGCCAAGACCGCCAAACCAGTCCCAGCCAAGCCTTCCCCAGACAAGCTGGCTACGCTGGACAAGCCGGCCCCGGACAAGCCACCCTGGATAAGGAGGCCCAAACTGGCCCCGGCCCAAGCTGGCAAGGCCAAGCTGGCTCTGAACAAGTTGGCCCAAACCGGCCCTGGCCATGCCAGCCCCAGCCAAGCCAGCTCTGGCCAAGCCTGGCAAGCCGGCCACGGCCAATCCGACCCCAACCCCGGCCAAGCTGGCCCTGGCCAGGACAGCTCCAGCAAAGCCTGCAAAGCTGGCCCTGGCCCAGCCGCACAAGTCGGCCCTGGCCAAGGCGGCCCCGGCCCTGACCAAGCTGGCCCCGGGCAGGACAGCCCCGGTGAAGCCGGCAAAGCCAGCCCTGGCTCAGGCAGCCCAGGCCAAACCAGCAAGGCCGGCCCTGACCAAGGTGTCCCACCAGCTCCGATGAAACCAGCCCCGCCACCCCCAGCCAAGCTGGCAGTGGCAAAGCCGACCAAGCCTGCCCCAGCCCCATCAGCCCTGGCCCCAGACAAGCAGGTCAAGCTATCCCCAGCCATGCCGACCCCATACAATCTGGCCAAGCCAATTGCCGGTTTGACCCGGCCAAGCTGGCCCAGCTGGCCAAGCCAGCACCAGTCAAGCCATCCAATCTGGCCGCAGCCATGCCAGCCCTGGCCAAGCTGGAAAAGTCAATCCCGGCCACGCAGGCCCTGGCACCGGCCCTGTTCCCAGCCCAAACTGGGCCCCGCTGAAGACAGCCCTGGCCAAGCCAGCCCCAGCCACTGCCATCTAGCCACAGCCCGGCTGGCCCTGACCTTGGACAAGCCAGCCACAACCCCGCTGGCCCCGGCCAATCTGGCCCTGAAGAAACAGGCTAAGCCATCCCCAGCCAATCTGGCCCTGGAAAAGCCGGCCCCAGCCCCTGACATGCCGGACAAGACGGCCTTGGACAAGACAGCCCCGGACAAGATGGCCTCAGACATGTGAGCCTTGGATAAGCCGGCCCCAGACAAGCCGGACAGGACAAGCAGAGTCTGACTCTCTGAGGTAGCTGCTGGTTGGGGACGGGTGTTTAAAATGTCTCTCCTTCAAGATTCTGCTTTGTCACCAGCATCCTCCTAAAAGAGGGGACCCGAGTGGGCAAAGGATATGTGCTGCCTGTAGGGATCAATCTTCCATTGGCAAGTGAATGGAAGAGACCATTCCAACTTCCCTGTGTCCTCTCTAATGTCTGGGATTCTAGGAGACTGCTCCCTTGGAAGTTTGTCCACTCCGGGCCACAGCCTGGAAGGAAAGGTCTGACAGTCATACTCCCTGGCACCATGCTAGCCAATCCAGCTCCCAGTTGCTGTTGGTCCCTGTTCTGCAGAAAGGTCTGTATCTATCTAGAATTCTAACTAACTAGGCTTTCATAAAATTGCCCATCATTGTGGCTTCTGGGTGCAGATCTCCAGTGGGACCTCTAGTCCCACTACATTGGTTCAGGGTTGCAAGTAAGTGAATGATAGCGGAGGGGGCATATGCTCAGCACTTACGTAGGGATGGCCATGGAGATCCTCAGCTCCTTCTCCTCCATGAGGGAGATGGTGATGGCCGTCATCTTTAGCTTCTTCTGATGAAACCATTCACAGTCCGAGGTGATGGCAATGATGTGCCACTTCCCTACAAGCTACACACAGTGGCTCTTTGTGACTCTGGGCCTGCAGTTTCACGAGTGATGGGAGGAGTTGGATGCTCAACTTAAAGAGCACCTGCCCTCTGAAAACCAGGCCCTTTGAAGGTGCCTCAAACTGAGCACCCAAAATCCCTGGTCACATGTGAAATGGCAAGTCTAGGTCCATGTTTCATAGAGCAGCAGCAGCACCTTCTCCTGTTCCTCATGCGAAGGACATGGATCAAAACCGGGTCGCTTTCAGAACAGCTCCGGAAACCCCCCAGAGAGTGGCAGAGCCTGGCTGAGTTTGCTGTACACTCAGCCCAGCTGTGTGTCAAGAAACAAACACTCTAAGGCCACAAGGGGAGTTCTCCCCACATTACTTTTAAGATCTGCTAACCTCTCCCTGAACATTACTGAACATTTATTGCCTTTCTGCACAGAGAAATCAGGAGCTAAAGCCGCCTTTTCAAAGGGGCAGACAGCAAACAATGTGAATGTGCCCCCTGCTGGCTCCACAGTTGCAAATACTCTTTCTGTAGCTGAGCCAACATGATTAAATGGAGCCTCCGTGCCTCACCCACCCCATCCCCATGCCCCTACTTATACAGCCCAAGAAGGCTAACGGCATTTGGGGCTGTATAAGTAGGGGCATTGTCAGCAGATCGAGGGACGTGATCGTTCCCCTCTATTCGACATTGGTGAGGCCTCATCTGGAGTACTGTGTCCAGTTTTGGGCCCCACACTACAAGAAGGATGTGGAAAAATTGGAAAGAGTCCAGCGGAGGGCAACAAAAATGATTAGGTGGCTGGAGCACATGAGTTATGAGGAGAGGCTGAGGGAACTGGGATTGTTCAGTCTGCAGAAGAGAGGAATGGCGGGGGAGGGATAGTTCAGTGGTTTGAGCATTGGCTTGCTAAACCCGGGGTTGTGAGTTCAATCCTTGAGGGGGCCATTTAGGGATCTGGATCAGAAATCTGTCTGGGGATTGGTCCTGCTTTGAGCAGGGGGGTAGGACTAGATGACCTCCTGAGGTCCCTTCCAACCCTGATATTCTATGATTCTGTGATCCTCCTATTGAGCACAAAGGATCCAGCACTGGGACCAAAGGCAGGAATAAGCTGAGAGCGTTAAAAGAAGCCCTTGTATAGTGTGCTGCTTGGATGGCTTTTCAGCTGGGGCTGCAGATGAATCAAGGATGTATTTGCCATTAGGGACTGCATCCATCCATCCTCTCCCCAGCACCTGGGGGGGTGCAATGATGCTTGCCTCTATGCTTAGCCAGAACAACCAGACCTTGGTGAGTGATACCTTCCCATCCCCGGAACTATGTATGTTACCTTCTCTTGCTCCTTGATCAATGTGTCCTGAGCTTCAGCATGAATCCAGTAGAGTAGGGGCAGCCCCAGGCTCAGCAGCACAGCCTTCATCTTGCAGTCGTCCCCTCTCGTGTCTCAGCAAAGACTGGGAAATGTGGCGAGGTCTCCAAGGAAGATACCAACTCCTTCGGAACTCCTGGCTGTATAGAACTCTGTACAGCTGCCCCCCCAAAGCAGGTGTCAGTCAGTCCCTCTCTGCTCACCCACCCACCAATCTGCCACTCACAGGTTGTGCAACCATGGAGATAAGAGAGTTATTGTTGGCATCAGCTGAGGTGGTGTTTCTAATCACACCTCAGTGAATGTTCTCGTACCCAACGCACAGAGGACGGTCTCTTCAGATCCCAAGGGGAAGCGGGGGGCAGAGGGAGGACCCTGGACTTCAGAAAAGCAGACTTTGACTCCCTCAGATAACTGATGGGCAGGATCCCCTGGGAGAATAACATGAGGGGGAAAGGAGTCCAGGAGAGCTGGCTGTATTTTAAAGAATCCTTATTGAGGTTGCAGGAAAA
>QXTE01000257.1:662402-684376 GCA_003942145.1 Platysternon megacephalum
GGTCGGTCCTGGGGCCGGTTTTGTTCAATATCTTCATTAATGATCTGGAGGATGGCGTGGACTGCACTCTCAGCAAATTTGCAGATGACACTAAACTGGGAGGAGTGGTAGATACGCTGGAGGGTAGGGATAGGATACAGAGGGACCTAGACAAATTAGAGGATTGGGCCAAAAGAAACCTGATGAGGTTCAACAAGGACAAGTGCAGAGTCCTGCACTTAGGACGGAAGAATCCCATGCACTGTTACAGACTAGGGACCGAGTGGCTAGGCAGCAGTTCTGCAGAAAAGGACCTAGGGGTTACGGTGGACGAGAAGCTGGATATGAGTCAACAGTGTGCCCTTGTTGCCAAGAAGGCTAACGGCATTTTGGGCTGTATAAGTAGGGGCATTGCCAGCAGATCGAGGGACGTGATCGTTCCCCTCTATTCGACATTGGTGAGGCCTCACCTGGAGTACTGTGTCCAGTTTTGGGCCCCACACTACAAGAAGGATGTGGAAAAATTGGAAAGAGTCCAGCGGAGGGCAACAAAAATGATTAGGGGGCTGGAGCACATGAGTTATGAGGAGAGGCTGAGGGAACTGGGATTGTTTAGTCTGCAGAAGAGAAGAATGAGGGGGGATTTGATAGCTGCTTTCAACTACCTGAAAGGGGGTTCCAAAGAGGATGGATCTAGACTGTTCTCAGTGGTACCAGATGACAGAACAAGGAGTAATGGTCTCAAGTTGCAGTGGGGGAGGTTTAGATTGGATATTAGGAAAAACTTTTTCACTAGGAGGGTGGTGAAGCACTGGAATGGGTTACCTAGGGAGGTGGTGGAATCTCCTTCCTTAGAGGTTTTTAAGGTCAGGCTTGACAAAGCCCTGGCTGGGATGATTTAGTTGGGATTAGGTCCTGCTTTGAGCAGGGGGTTGGACTAGATACCTCCTGAGGTCCCTTCCAACCCTGATATTCTATGATTCTATGATTCTATGACAGCTTGGTTTAAGCCCCACTGGACATTTGCACTGTGTTCAAGCTGGAAAATTCCAAGAACTCTTTTTTCCAGGTGGCAGTGAAAGGAAAATGGGCCTCGCCTTGTTCTTCCCTTTCCTTGGCTGTTCAGGGATCTTGGCAGGGCCTGGTGAGGACTGGAGATCACCAAATTAAAGAGGTTCAGACAAAACCCGCTCCAGGAACCTTATCCTGCACTGGGTGTTCTGCATCCCAGCCCAAAGGAGCGAACTCAGACACATCTCTGCTCATCTCTGCCTCACATATGAATTCAGCCTTTCTGGAAGTCACTGACTTTGCCAGATGCTGCTCCATGGAGAAGCCCAAATCTTGGGTGCCAGCCTCCGCAGCAACCTAGTAGCTCTGGGAGACAATGTCCTCTGCCTCCTGCCAAGACATCGCCAAGTCCACTCTCCTGCATGAAATTCACCCCTGTGCAGGTAGCATGAGGCCCATGCACCCCAAGGCCTGGCTGCACTTGGCTCCCACTTAACCCTTCCAAACAGGACTTAGGGCCTTCATTGGTGCACAGCCCTTGCTCCAGCCCTTTGCAGAGGGCCAAATTCTGCCCACTGGTTGGGGGCCAGCCTGAGGGTTTGGGGGGCTACTGAGCCATTTGTTGAGGCACCCAAGGACAGGGCCCTTTGGGCAGCATTGACCTCCCACAGCTGGAGCTGTGGAGTCCAGCTTCTGCTGCAGCCTGTCTCTCATAACTGACATTTGTACAGGCTGTTTGAATCCAGTCTTCCCTCCTGCTGGGAAGGCGGCACTGTGGTGTTCTGGTGTATTTCAGCACCACCCTCTGCCATCTGAGGATGTTAGGGAGATTCCCCAACCTGAGCTGGCTTTTGTAGGTGACAAATCTGAGGAACTGTCACAGATTGAAGTGTCACTAGAGGAGGTTTTGGAATTAATTGATAAACTCAACATTAACAAGTCACCGGGACCAGATGGCATTCACCCAAGAGTTCTGAAAGAACTCAAATGTGAAGTTGCGGAACTATTAACTAAGGTTTGTAACCTGTCCTTTAAATCGGCTTCGGTACCCAATGACTGGAAGTTAGCTAATGTAACGCCAATATTTAAAAAGGGCTCTAGGGGTGATCCCGGCAATTACAGACCGGTAAGTCTAACGTCGGTACCGGGCAAATTAGTTGAAACAATAGTAAAGAATAAAATTGTCAGACACATAGAAAAACATAAACTCTTGAGCAAGAGTCAACATGGTTTCTGTAAAGGGAAATCGTGTCTTACTAATCTATTAGAGTTCTTTGAAGGGGTCAACAAACATGTGGACAAGGGGGATCCGGTGGACATAGTGTACTTAGATTTCCAGAAAGCCTTTGACAAGGTCCCTCACCAAAGGCTCCTACGTAAATTAAGCTGTCATGGGATAAAAGGGAAGGTCCTTTCATGGATTGAGAACTGGTTAAAGGACAGGGAACAAAGGGTAGGAATTAATGGTAAATTCTCAGAATGGAGAGAGGTAACTAGTGGTGTTCCCCAAGGGTCAGTCCTAGGACCAATCCTATTCAATTTATTCATAAATGATCTGGAGAAAGGGGTAAACAGTGAGGTGGCAAAGTTTGCAGATGATACTAAACTACTCAAGATAGTTAAGACCAAAGCAGATTGTGAAGAACTTCAAAAAGATCTCACAAAACTAAGTGATTGGGCAACAAAATGGCAAATGAAATTTAATGTGGATAAATGTAAAGTAATGCACATTGGAAAAAATAACCCCAACTATACATACAACATGATGGGGGCTAATTTAGCTACAACGAGTCAGGAAAAAGATCTTGGCGTCATTGTGGATAGTTCTCTAAAGATGTCCACGCAGTGTGCAGAGGCGGTCAAAAAAGCAAACAGGATGTTAGGAATCATTAAAAAGGGGATAGAGAATAAGACAGAGAATATATTATTGCCCTTATATAAATCCATGGTACGCCCACATCTCGAATACTGTGTACAGATGTGGTCTCCTCACCTCAAAAAGGATATTCTAGCACTAGAAAAGGTTCAGAAAAGGGCAACTAAAATGATTAGGGGTTTAGAGAGGGTCCCATACGAGGAGAGATTAGAGAGGCTGGGACTCTTCGGCTTGGAAAAGAGAAGACTAAGGGGGGACATGATAGAGGTATATAAAATCATGAGTGATGTTGAGAAAGTGGATAAGGAAAAGTTATTTACTTATTCCCATAATACAAGAACTAGGGGTCACCAAATGAAATTAATAGGCAGCAGGTTTAAAACAAATAAAAGGAAGTTCTTCTTCACGCAGCGCACAGTCAACTTGTGGAACTCCTTACCTGAGGAGGTTGTGAAGGCTAGGACTATAACAATGTTTAAAAGGGGACTGGATAAATTCATGGTGGCTAAGTCCATAAATGGCTATTAGCCAGGATGGGTAAGAATGGTGTCCCTAGCCTCTGTTCGTCAGAGGATGGAGATGGATGGCAGGAGAGAGATCACTTGATCATTGCCTGTTAGGTTCACTCCCTCTGGGGCACCTGGCATTGGCCACTGTCGGTAGACAGATACTGGGCTAGATGGACCTTTGGTCTGACCCGGTACGGCCTTTCTTATGTTCTTATCCAGTTACCTGGAGGGTCGTGGTTTCCCTCTTTTGGATGGAGTTGCCCTTTCTCTGGGCATCACTAACTCTCCTCTGCCAGAGACAGCTCATCCCCAGGACTCAGGCCAATGCTTCTGGCCAGCAGGCGTTGCCTTGGAATCCACCACCTTTCCCCACCTACTGGATGGTTCCAAGGTGAGGACACCCCCTGATGCTCTTCAAACACCCGCCTCAACTTTCTCAGAGGACATCAGTAACCTCCCCCCTCATGCTAAGGACCTGGCAGCCCATTGTTCCCTCTGCTCACTCTTCACATCATTACTTCTCTTGGGGAAGAGCTTTGAAGAACTGTGAGATGCAGAGAACGGGAGCAGCAAGACACCTGCTAATACCAGACTCGAGGAAAAAAACTTGCAGAGAGCAATGAAGGGTGTTGGAAGACACACCTAGACCCCTCCTGACAAGGGTGACAAGATTAAGACATCTCCATTAGCATACAGAATGGAGAGCAGAGACAACTCCCCTAGCCTCATCTGCATGAAAGATGGGACAGGGAGACATCTCAATTTACATACAGAATGGAGGACAGAGAACCGCACTGAACTCTGGGACCAGAAAAATCAGAGACGCACTGCATCATGGGAATCTCTGCTCCAGATGCTAATGAACCTACACCTGCCCACACCCAGCTCAGCAGTTATCAGACCAATTCTAGTAATTAATCCTTAATTAATATCCAAATACTGAAGCAGCCTAGTTGCATTGTGAGCTCCCTGGAAGAAAACACCACCCATAGCCAAGAGTGATCAGCTCCTATTGTCTAGCCTAAAGAAAACCCTTGAGTCATCAGCTTACCTATAAACAAATCTAGTGTTCTCCCTTGAACACTTGTAATTTCTCTACAAAAATCCCTCCTCACCCTCTAGTCAGGGTTCTGATGCTTAGATCCAAACTCTGCATCAGTTCCACTGGGACTCTGTATTCTCCTGACTGATCGTGCTGGGGACTCTGCCTGTCTCCTGCCCTCAGGACCCTCAGCTACCACCATCATCTGGGAACCCCGACCAGTTCAAGCTTCAGGGAGCGGTGAGACCCCCTTCTCTCTCTCTCTCTCTTCGTTTTCCTGTCTACCTTAGGTATTAACCTTTAATCATGTATGTTATGTTGGTTTAGCTCTCCTTGTGTAGTTATCACTACTATTCAATAAATAACTTTTATGGTTAAGTTGGTCGCTTCTCTCTCTCTTGCTGAACTTTACTCTTTTGTGTTTTAGCTTCCCCCATTCACTCTACAGCAACGCTTCTTTTACCTAAGCTAAAGATCCCTGCAGCACCCAAAATACTGTGGGGTTTGCTCATCGAGTAGGTTACTGCCAGTACAATTGTGTTGTGAGAGTGGGGATAGGGACGTGCTGAATCTGGGACGCATAAGGGTAACAGCTTGAAAGTGCTGCTTGACCCAGTCCATGGAGCCCAGGGGCATATAAGGAGAGACAGCTTGAAAGTGCTGCTTCCTCCAGCCCAGTGAGTCCAGAGACATATAAGGGGTCAGCTTGACAGTGCTGATTGACCCGGTCCGCTCAGAATTGCTCTGTTAATGTACGTGTGGGTGTGTGGGTGTTCATCCGGTTCTGGGGTGGGAGTAACCCAGCCCTAGGGACCCTAGGTCCTGCAGGATAGCTCCATTGGGAGGGGACTTGCAGAAGGGAGAAGTAGAGCTCCATATGAAAACACAAGTGACACATCTTGATTAGGATTACATTTGATAATCCTACAGTACATTGATAGGATTACAGAATCCCCTTCCCCAGAGGAGTAACCCGAATAAATGAGCATACCCCAAAGTAATGGGCAAATCTGGTAACACTGCCCATTCACTCCTCAGCAGACATGGGGAGCAGGAGCATGGGAGTTTAATGATTCCCCCACCTGCCCCTCCCCAACTATTCTCCTGACATTTGGAAGCTCTACTTGCTTTGCTGGCAGAGCTGATAGATTCCTGGGCCAGGAGTTTCCTGGTTTAGGGGCTTCACAGCACGAGCACCACCATGTGCACCAAACAGGCAAGTTCCTGGGGCATAGCCATTGCTGTAGAGGAGCTGACAAGATCCATAGAGGCAGTGGGCTGAACCAGCCCGGGAAGAGACCTGAGGAGTCCAAACTGTCCAGCATGGAGAATGGCTGCAGAATGGGCCGAGGACATGAGGAGCTGAAATCATCCTGGCGAGTCTGTACTGGCCCACTCAGCAGCCCCTCCCCGCCACCACCCCAGACGCCAGCACTAGAACTATCCGACCAGCAGCTGCTGCACCCCCCCACCGAAGAGCCTCCCTCCTCGCACCAACGTTTAAAATGGGGGACAGTGAGGGTCGGCCTGTATAATGTACAATGAGCCCCACTTGGGCTGACAGCGGCGTTTGAACGAAAAAGGTGAGCTGCTGCTGCTGCTTGAGCTTAAGGTGTATCTCCATTAACTGGGAGCTATAGGAGGCTCTTCTCCCCAGGTGCCAGCCAGCCACTAGAGGGGAGCATCTGCCTGCACCATCCTAACTGGAGTGTGTGACACCTGGCACCCCAATATTCACCACTCTCATGTAATGAGGATGTGTTTTGTACAAAGTATGCCTTGTGAGGTATCATTCTAAAAGTCTGGCTCTGCTAGACATTAATATCTCATTGGACTGTATGTGCCATCGTCGTGTGTGAAGTTATGAAGTTTGGCTCTGTGTGTGTTACTGAAACATGTTGTGAGGTTGAAAACACTCACAAGCAGCCTTTCAGGTACAACAATAAAAAGGCCAAACAATGTGAATGGCTTATGGAGGAAATGCACCAGGATTACCCCAGGAACTGTACAATAGAAACCTCTCAGAGACAGCACTGCACAATGGGAACTGTCTGACCCAGTCACAGCAAAAGAGCTTTCCAGCAAGTGCGAAGAAGGTATAAAAAGGACAATGACATCATGATGGGACCTCACTCTCTCTACAACAACACACCTGGAAACACCTGAGGGGCAAGGACTGAACTGGGGGAAGTGATGGTCCCAGGCTAGAGGGATTTTTAGCCTGTGTATGAAAACCTGGGAAAGCCGAGGCAGCTTGTGCCTTAAGAATCTGCCAACCTGTTTATCACGCAGGGTGAGAATTTGCTAATTCATATCCTACCTATCTAGTGTGTTAAGATCAGTTTCTGGTTTTGTTTATTTACTAAGGTAATCTGCTCTGATCTGTTTGCTATCACTTATAATCACTTAAAATCTTTTGTAGTTAATAAACTTGTTTTTGTTTTGTCTAAAACCAGTGTGTGGAAATGATAATTTGGGGCAGAAAGCTGTTGCATATCTCTCTCCACACTGAGGGAGGGGGCGAATTTAATGAGTTTGTACTGTAGTTTCCTGTGNNNNGGGGGGGGGGGGGGGGGGGGGGGGGGGGGGTGCCTTCGCAGCTGGGAGGTGCCTTAGCTGAGCCTTCCCATGCCGAGCTGATCTCAGCACGTGTGTGAAGCTGCAGCTGGGTGTGTCCCTAGCTGTGTGACTGCTGGTGAAAGAACAGGCTTGGAGAGCTTGGCAACTTATCACAGCACCACAGTGTGAGAGGGAGCCCAGGCTGGTGGGTCAAGTGGGCTCAGTGGTACCCCAGTTCCAAGTGGCACCCCGGGGGGGAACCCATCACAGGTTGCCATCTGCCTACCCAGTGGAAAGGGGGAAGGTGCCTTTCTCTGCATTTGGGAGCAGTGGGTGTGGGGGGGCTAGTGAGGACATGTGACCTAGTGGTTAGGGTGCTGGTCTGGAATTTGGGAGACCCAGTTTCAATGCTTGGCTCTCCCCAGATGCCTGGGGTTCCCTCTGTACAGTGGGGTACTAGCGCTGCCTCACGGGGGTTTGGAGTTGCTAAATATGCTAATGATTGTGAGGGGAGGGGAGCTATACAAGGCCCATAGATAGGTTTGAAATGGGGGATTTCCACACAGAAGGGGATGGGGGAGGGGAGCTCAGCAGGGATGATGAGGGTTGAGGGGCATGGTGAGGGGGATACCTGGTGGGAAGGGAGTTGAATAGAATTTGCTGTGGTGTCTCCGTTTCTGGCCCTGCAGGGGTGTGAACAGGAGCAGGGCGGCTCCTCACCTGGCTTGGAATTTCCCTTTATCTTTAAACTCTTCTGGCGGCAAACCTCAGGCCCAATCCTGCTCCCATTGAAGCCAGTGGCAAATCTCCCCTTGGCCTCAGTGATGCCAAGGACTGCAGCCGGCTGGCGGGGAGGGCAGGGGAAGGGGGGGCTTGTTTTCCCCCTGTGCTGGCTCTCCCCACTCCCCACTGGCAGCCACTGGCTCTGCCTCTCCCATCACCTCAGGAGCTGAGGGTGGCCTTGGGATCCCCTTCCTGGCTCCATGGTCAATAGCAGCATGTTAACCCTTGCTGCTTCCAAAGTGCCTCACTCTCCCTCCTCAGCTGGAGGAGGGGGTGTCGGTGGTCAGGGAGCAGGAGCTGGGCAGGGGTTGCAGACAGGACTGTGGGGAAGGGGCCGAGAGCTCTCAGGCATTGGGGCGGTGAGGTGGGGGGCGATGCCTGACATTCTGGATGCTGGGGAAGGTGGGTGGGGGGATGCAGGGGCTTTGCTGCTGGTCATGCGATGGGTCTGCGTAATGAACCAGGTGCTGCCTTAAACTCGGGTGCTGTGCCGGGAGCCTTTGGCCAGCACGGTTGCTCTGGCATTAACCGAGCGCACTTACCCTGGGAGCCATGGGTGGCACTGGACTGGAGAGCAGGGCATGGTGCTCAGCAGGGCACATGGGGCAGGTGTTGGGTGCTCAGCTGCCTCTCCTGCTGCTGGCAGGCTGGGGAAGGTGCCTGCTGGCCAGCCAGAGTCCTGCCTTGTGCAGAGCCACAGCCTGGCAGGGTGAGCTCAGCAACACGTGGGACAGCTCTGCCCCCCCCTTCCCCTGCCCAGCTCCAGCCCCCGCCTGCTCCCATCCAGCCCCCTCCCTCCCCTCCTGCATCTGGGCCTTGACCATTCCACCCCCACCTGGCTCCCAGGCCAGCCCCACCTGGTGCTGCTTCTTCTGGCAGATCAGAAGCCTGGGTTGGGATTCACTGCAGTAAGTTGGACTGGAGGGGGGAGCCTGCTCCCCATTATTCACTCCATGGGCTCTAATGTGTCTGTGACTCAGACTTACCGACCGGCCCAGGGGATGTTTCCAAAGGCTGCCTTGTGGAGGGGGAAGAGGCCCCTTTAAAGGTCACTCCAGTGCCCCAGTGTGGAGAATTATCCTTGGGGTCTAGAACCCAGTGCAGACTCCAGGGCTTCCCACGAGGTCCCCAGACAAAAACCTCCAAGCTCTGGGGGCAGCTTCTGAATCTTTATTTAGCAGGGAGAGGAGAAATCCCCTCGTGAAGCAGCGAGTCCTGCAGAGCCCAGACCGCACGTGCAGCAAGACAGAGCAAATCACCGCAGAGGAGGAGAGAAGGGTGAGGGACAAAGCAGCAGCTTGGATTTCTGGAACATTGACGCTTCTGCCATCAGTTGGAGCTGGAGGAGCTGCAGCTGATGGGTCCTCTTTAACCGCTGTAAGACAGTAACAGATGAAGATTGGTTATGGGATGGACAGGCAGGCGCAGAGCTGGCACCAGGGTTCGTTAGCCCAGCTGCGAAATCCCCAGGTGCTGGTTAGCTGAGACACTCACATCACAGGTTCAGTGGTGTCAATCCGCAGTCACCAGTGACCAGCACAGGCATTTTGGCCCTGGGGTCAATGGATCCCAGTTACACTCCTCTGCCTGTGGAGCATAGCCCCCACCCCAGGCCCTAAACCCACCCAGCAAGGCTGCAATGGGATCCAGTCCTGGATTTCTACGATTGGAAGGGTGTAAAGAACCTCCTTCCCACCCCATGCCCATCATTCTAATGCCTAGTGCTGTTTATCTGTAGATCTCTCTCTGGGCATATCCTCATCCCGTGTCCAGGGGGTTAGAGCCTCCTTTCTCCTCCAACCTGTGCCAAGCACTGGACGACCAGTGCTGAGGCTCTGGCCTCCTCCTTGGGCCAGATCCCATGCTGGTGAAAGTCCCATGCTGGTGGTTACTCCAGTGAAGTCTACAGAGCAGGGCTTGGAATAACCAGATCAGAGACAACCCTGTCCTTCCCCTGACCCAAGCCCAGGGATGCTGGGAGAGTTTCCCAGGTTGGGTTATGGGTAGGGCCCTACCAAATTCATGGTCCATTTTGGTCAATTTCATGGTCATAGGATTTTAAAAATCATAAATTTCATGATTTCAGCTATTTAAATCTGAAATTTCAGTGTTGTAATTGTAGGGGTCCTGATCCAAAAAGAAGTCGTGGGGGGTCGCAAGATTATAGTAGCGGGGGTTGCGGTTCTGCTACCCTTATTTCTGCACTGCTGCTGGCGGCAGCGCTGCCTTCAGAGCTGGGCAGCTGGAGCTGAAGGCAGAGCCACTGCCAGCAGCAGCAGCGCAGAAGTCAGCATGGCCTGGTCTGGGATTGCCACCCTTACTTCTGCGCTGCTGCCTGCAGAGCTGGGCCCTCAGTCAGCAGCCCCCACTCTCTGGCCGTCCCACTCTGACGGCAGTGCAGAAGTGAGAGTGGCAATACCGCAACCCCTCCTAAAACAACTTTGTGGCCCCCCTGCAACTCTCTTTTGGGTCAGGACCCTCAATTTGAGAAACGCTGGTCTCCCCCCCCATGAAATCTGTATAGAACAGGGTAAAAGCACACAACAGACTAGATTTCTTGGGGGGCGGGGACCAGATTTCATGGTCTGTGATGCATTTTTCATGGCCATGATTTGGTAGGGCCCTATCTATGGGCCTGGGAGGAGGGTGGCTAGCAAGTTTGGGCACTAGGGGCTTCCAACATCATTCATCAGAACTGTTTCTGATGTAAAATTCAGCTTTTGATTAAACAAAATCCCCCCCCCCCCCCCCCAAACCTGCCTTGGTGGGGACATTTCCACTTTTTGCATGAAAATCAAAACTTTCAATTCAGAAATGCTGCTGCTGTGCCTCATGGGAGTTGTAGTCCTGGTGCCTCATGTACCTATTCTCCACTTTGAGCTGGGTTCCCCAGCTGGTGGCGACTAGTGGGGAGGGACACAAAGGGGGTACCAGCCAAAGGGGGGCACGTGGCCTCACCATGTGACACCCCTACGTGACTCCTCCCCACCCCACCCCCAGCCTGGGCCCCCCATGCTCTCCCCATTCTGTCCCTTCCCCATCTCACGTTACCTGGCGGGAGGGGCTCTGTCCCCCTGCGCTGCGCTGGGCAGCATCCCCTCCCAGGCAGCGTGGGAGAGTGCAGCAGCCGGGCAGCATGGCCAGAAGAGGAGACGCTCTGGCCCTGCCTCTTCCCTTCCAGCTCTGGCCCCGCCGGCTGCTGGCCCCTTCTCCCCCCACCCCCACCCCCAGTGTGTGAGGAGGGTCATGTGACCCTCCGGGCCTCTCCCACCCATTGCCCTTACTGGACTTCATCTCCCATGATGCACAGCCTCTCTTGACTGAGAGGAAAGACTGTGGTGCATCATGGGAGATGCAGACCAACCAGGGAGCCCAGGCTGTAAAATACAGTGGGGTCATGAGACACCCAAACTACAACTCCCATGAGACACCGCAGTGGCCTGTCAGAATGTTTTGCCAAAAATGTGAAATTTTCAGCAGAACATCTCCCTCCCCACCGCTGGCCCCTTTTCCACCCAGCTCTCCTGGGTGCCTCTGGCACAGAGAGAGCTGATGTACAGTGAAGTCTCACTGATGGGCAGAGGAACTTCTCAGTAACACGCATGGAGTTCTGCATGTGAAGCAGACCCTGTTCAGTGCAGAGACCAGCCAGAACCCACTGCAGGAACCCTGGCATAGTAACCAATCAACTCACCTGAGGGCCTTGACACATTCATCTGTCAAAAGAAAGAGAGAGGTGTGAGTGTTGCAGAATCACCCTGCAGCTTCCTGAGCCTCTAGTCAGCTAAGAAAAATATTGGAACTACCAGAACTCCATAGGCAGAAGGACCTGAGCCCCAGCAGGGGTGTGTTTTGTGACCAATGCAATTGAATAGAATCCAAGCCTGACAGTGCAGGTGGGAGAGAAATGAATCCGGTGCCCGGTGGCATTTACCTGACTTTGGGAGGACAACCAGCATGTTATCGGTGAGGCCCATGGGTGGGTAGAGCTCCTTGAATCTCTTCATGACCTCAGGGTTCACCTCCTGGACTCTACCTGCAGCCAGAGATCAGAATTAAAGCAAATCTCTCCAGCTCAACCCTTGTGAAAGCACATGACATGGTTCCTTTGCAGCTGGATGGACAAACTGAGGACTGATCAAATGATGACAGGCCGTATGCCAGGAGAGTGAGGGAATGCTGGGCTAACTGAGACGGACGGAGAGGCGGTTGTGTGTGAATATAGGATCAGCTAGAATCGTTGGAGAGAGGAACATGTTCTGGACCCTTGAATAGTCCAAAGCTTCGATGTATTGGACCGTGAAACCCTGCATGATGGGCCATGCTGCCAACAAACAGACCTGTTACAGGATCCCCGTGGTTTCCAGCACTCACCCGGCAGATAGCGAGAGCTGGCGCCACTGAAACATGGCTGTTGGTAAAAACGCTTCCATTTGCTTGGGTTGTGTCAGTGTGCCCTTGGGGTTGTGGCAGTGCCACTGTGCCCGCAGGATTGGCTCTCAGGAATAGTCTAGGGAAAGAGTTTGCTGGCACCAATGTTTACAAAACAACAACTATTAGAAAATAGTCCTGGAAACATTTCAAAGTTCCCTTCAGCCCAGAACAGAAATAAATCGGTGTGGCTGGTAGCCAGTCAAAGCTAGCCAACAAGGCTCAATTCTCTATCTCCATACTTGAGGAGCTGAAGTCACCATAGGTGCTGAGTACCTTTCTGAATACTGAACACAACACACCGCTCATGCAAAAGGCAGACCCAGGACTCTCCATGGAAATGGTTCATCAGCCAATTTCAAGCAGCAAATGCATCTGAAAAACTCATAAGCTGCTCATGGGTCACTTGCGACCAGAACTAAAGCCACCCCTGCCAAGGGTTTGGTCACTTTGCTTCTCTCTGCTCAAGAGCCACCTCTGCTCTAAACGAGTGGTTTTTGCTTGCCCCATGAGTGGGCCTTGGGGCAGTGTTTGCTGTCTGCTCCAGCCATTGCCCAAGGTCAGCAGAAAAGGCTAATGGCCCCAGTGATGGGCAAACCCAGGTCTCCCAGCTGAGCTCACATGGTAAAATACACGGAAGCCTCTGTAGGGGCCAGGGCATTACTCAGACAGGCAACTTAGTGCGGGCGCTTTAGTTGTGATGCTGGACAGAGAGCCAGGAATCCTGCCTCGGCCAGGTGTGGGGGGACAGCTCAGCTGCTGGGAGCTTCACCAATCCCGTCTCATCTTCCCTGGCTCATTTCAATGTTGTTTCCTCCTGCAGTGTTAGGCCACGTCCCCTTCTCCCAGCACCTACTGTAGAGCTGCAGGGTGGTGCTGCTCTTCCCGTCACTGTCCTTGAAGGTGTACACGATGGCGTAGTGAGCGTAGTCCGTCTCCATCACACGCAGGTCCTTCTTGCCCATCTCTGTAAAAAGAAACCAGGTGATGGCCAGATACTGCAGTGTCAGATCCTCCCTTTCTTCCCCAACCACCACCCAACAGCTGTGAGAGGGGCAGTGTTGCCTAGGGGAGAGAGCACTGGGCTGGGACTCAGAAGACCTGGGTGAGCTTGGGCAAGTCCGTTTGTGCCTCAGTTCCCCCATCTGTAAAAGCGGGATAATGATACCGACCTCCTCTGTAAAGCACTCTGCGATCTACTGGAGAAAACAGCCACATAAGGGCTAAATATTATTAGTGTGGGTGCTAGCGCTTTGCACATGGCTTTTTGCTGCGGTATTTTGGATCAGAGCTTGGGCAATAGCTACGTGGGAGTATCCCCACATAGTCCTAATAAACCTCGAACCCCATGGGAGCCCAGAGAGGGCACATTCCACTGGCCAGCCCTGCCAGTGCCAATTTGTCCCAGCTCACCTGTGCTGGATGGCATGTGCTGAAACCAAGGAGATCACAGCTGTGTCTTATGGCTGCTGCTCCCATTGGCTCAGGCCAACCTGACCCAAAAAGATCCTCTGACCCTGCTGCTGCAAACGGCTAGACTGGCTTTGAACAGAAGCATGGGACCAGGTGTGTCGTTTGCCTGTGCAGGTGCTAGGACTGAAGGCACAGATCGGGGAACCTTCTGCAAATGGCTGGTGCTGGTCATTTGCCTGGGCATGGCTCTAATTTGCACACACAGTTATGGTAACTGTGCAAGTTCAGCATGCAATTGCACATACACCCTTTACACACTCAGTAATGACAACGTGACTCATCTTGAGAACTTCACCTCTCGTCAGGTGATGGGTCTGGCTCGGATAACCAACACTGAGGCGATAACCACCAGCTGGAAGCAAAGGGATTGCTGGGTCTGACCTCCCCACCCCCAGCACCAGCATCTCTGGTGGGGAGGGAGAGCAAGGAGGTGGGAGGAGGTCCTGTTCCTCACCTCTCTCTCAGGGTCAGCCATAGAGTCCTCATTGTGGCCCCTTCAAGGGGTGCTCCCCTGAATACTGGGGAGCTCGGGCAGGATTGTACCACCCTACAGTATAGCTCCCCCTATAGCTTCCCCTAAGGCAGTGCAGTTATGTGTCATGCCCAAACCATGGCACTGGCTCCGGGCACCATTTGGCCCTTGGCAATTGGCCCAGGAGCTCTTTGAAAATATATAACTAATAAGCAGCAAAGCCATGTGAAGAGCCATGAGCCCCCTGTCCCCTGTGCCAGCCAGCGTGGAGAGCACCAGCCCCCAGGACGTACGCGAATTGGTGTAGTGACCCAGCTGCCCAGTCTTCTCAAAGACCAGCTCCATTTTCTTACATCCGTCTGGCCTGAAAAACAACAAATGACAAAACAAGCTCATGTTAAACCAGAATGTGAGACATCCAGACCACCTGGCATCACCTGGGTGAGGAGTGAGCCCATCCTGACCTGGGGAGGGGGCATGGCAGTGCTGGGGGTGGGTGTGAGACCATCCCAGGTGTGGGGCGGGGACGTGGTATTGCTGAGATGGGGGGGGGGGGGCGTGAGCCCATCCTGGCTGTGGGAAAGGGATGTGACATTGCTGGAGGTGAGCCTGTCCCAGCTGGGGGAGGGGGCATGGCATCATTGGGAGTAAGATCCCATCCTGGATGTGGGGAGTGGACGTGGCATTGCTGGGGGGACGTAAGCCCATCCTAGCTGTGGGGAGAGGACGTGGCGTTGCCAGGGGTGGGGGTGTGAGCCCGTCCTAACCAGAGGGGTGCAGGGAAATTTAGTGGAGATTTTCATTTGTGGAATTTTACAGTCCAAATTCCTGTTCACTGGCAGAAGAATCCCGCTGTGGCCATGTCCCATGGGAACTGGTGGTACACACAGAGTGACCCATGGTGCCCAGTGAGGAGAGCACATGGTAATTTCAGGACCACAGCCCTCTGCCATGGAGCTAGAAAGCAGGGTTCTCAAACTGCACCGCAACCTCCTTCTTACAACAAAGTTACTACATGACCCGGGGGGGGAGAGAGGGGGACACAGTCCGAGCCCCGTCGCCCCAGGTGAGGGTGGAGCTCAGGCTTCAACTTCAGCCCCGGGTCCCAGCAAGTCTAATGCTGGCCCTGGTGACCCCATTAAAATTAAGTCAGGACTTTGGGGTCCCAACCCACAGTTTGAGAACTGCTGAGCTAGATAAATGCTCTGCAGATGCTGCCAACCACTGTAGTTACTGGGCATGGCCAGTAGGGGGAGACAGTGAGGCCCAGGCCAGGCCCGCATGTTACAATCACTTACAAGGGGTAGCCAATTTTGAAATGCAGATTGTCCTCTGGCGTGACAGTAAGGATGGCTACAGATGTCTTCATCAAGTTCTTCATGCTCTGGAAGATTGAGCAGTTCGACACTGCTGCCATGATGTGCCACATCCCTGAGAACTGCAGCATAGTGTTCCGGATGAGAGCTTGGAAAAGAGACCGCCACCCCTGCTCCTGCCAGCCACAGCCCTCAGCTCAGGGCGCTGCACCAGCCGGGAGCCTGCGCCCAGGACCGCACCCAGAACCTTACTGCTGTTGTTACTCATTGTGACAGCTCTTATCTAGCGCTTTTCTTCCAAAGCACTTGACACAGGTCAGCAGCAGTATCCCTGTGACACTCTGTGCCCCATATCCACCATAGTGATAGGATTATGATATCATTATGATGCATCTTCTACAAAACATGTCATGGGAGGTGTCAATGGAAAAGTTACGGTTTGCTGAATATGATTATCCTATTTGCATGCATGTATCATTTTTGTATCTGAAGGTATGAATATTGACTATGCATCTGTATTTCAAATGTGTTTGCTCCTGGGTAACAGACACAAAGTACAGGTTTCAGAGGGGTAGCCGTGTTAGTCTGTATCAGCAAAAACAACGAGGAGTCCTTGTGGCACCTTAGAGACTAACACATTTATTTGGGCATAAGCTTTCGTGGGCTAGAACCCACTTCATCATATGCATGGAGTGGAAAATACAGTAGCAGGTATAAATGCACAGCACATGAAAAGATGGGAGTTGCCTTACCAAGTGGGGGGGGGACAGTGCTAACGAGCCAATTCAATTAAGGTGGAAGTGGCTTATTCTCAACAGTTGCCAAGAAGGGGTGAATACCAAGGGAGGGAAAATCACTTTTGTAGTGCTAATGAGGCCAATCCAATCAAGGTGGCCCATTTCAACAGTTGACAAGAAGATGTGAGTATCAGCAGAGGGAAATTAGTTTTTGTAGTGACCCAGCCATGCCCAGTCTTTATTCAGGCCTAATTTGATGGTGTCCAGTTTGCAAATTAATTCCAGTTCTGCAGTTTCTCGTTGGACTCTGTTTTTGAAGTTTTGTTGTTGAAGAATTGCCACTTTTAAGTCTGTTATTGAGTGTCCAGGGAGATTGAAGTGTTCTCCTACTGGTTTTTGAATGTTATAATTTAGTTAGTTTATTACATGCTCAGTTACAAGCATTGTCTTTGGTTAGAGATCTGGGGTGCAATTGACCTGGGGTGAGTGACTGATCCTTTGGGACTGGGAGTAGCCTGCCTATTGTTGTGATTTTTGGTGTAAGGGACTATCTGTGACAAAGGCAAGCTAGACCAGCGTGCCCAAGGGGACTGTCTGTGACTCCATGCTGAGGCTGTTATAGTGCCTGAGCAGTTCACACTTGATATTTGGCGGGTGAAATCTAATTATAGAACATACACCCAGGCTGGGGCTTGTGCCCTGCTTCTAACCAGTCTGCCCTAGGCTGGCACCCATGGGCAGGAGGTGAATTAGAGCCTCGGCTGTGTGCTGGCGCTTTGCACAGGCATGCGAGTGCTGGGGCCGAGCCTGGGAGCTCAGTTACGCTACAGGACTCAGCCGAGTGACACTAACCCCGATTCACTCAGGTGCCAGCGGAGAGCAGGGTCTGGCCAAGGACTCTACGAAGCCCAGTCACAGGCTTCAGCAGGTCCAGGTGCTCTGACTCAAGCTAGCATCCCTAGTAAACCAGCTGGCTCGGGGTGAGCCATCCACTCCCCACAAGTGGGCTGACCTGCGAGGCAACAGCTCCGGAAAGCCCCAGCTATTCTCTGCTCTGTTTCTTAAATCCACCCCTTATTTGGGAAGGGAAGCTGGAAGGAGTGTGAAGCCTCCCAGTGGGTGAGGCCCACCAAAGAGCCTGGGTATCCCCCTGCAGCTGCTGGGTATGACCATTGGGGAGACGGACCAACCCACTTTACACAGTCGTCAGACTTCCAGGGACAACCACACTGGAGCAGACTCGAACCACTGACCTAGAGGTGAAAGGCCTCGCGCCCTACAGGGCTACAACCAGGCCTTGGCTTGCTTCACGCCTCTCCCAGAAGCGTTTTGCCCCCTGCTTAAGTGGTCCAGAAAGAAGCGTTAATGTTTGATTCAGAAGAAGCGCGAGGACGCAAGAGCTGGAGTAGCTGCTCCCTCCGAGTTTGCTGGACCGGGGTGGGTTGGGGATCAGTGTGTATCGACTCACCCTTTACAGGGCCATTGCTGGGTCTCTGCACTGGGGCTAGCACAGGAGGAAGGGGAGACCTTGCCTGGGGGGAACGGGGGACTGGACACTGCCTGGGTGTCTCTCGATTCCCGCCCCCAGCTCCAGAGACAGGGGCAATGTGTTCTCCTAATGGTGCCCCTGGAGCGCCAGTCTTGGAATGGACTAGCCCTGCCCTGGCAGAGTTGGGGGGTGGGACAGGAATAACAGGAGATTCTTACTAAGTTTTTACTCAGTGCTTGCCTGGGAAACAATGACTGCAATCAGCGGGGTTTGCCTGGAGTCAAGAGCTCAGGATTTGGCCCGGGGGTGCCAGAAGAGCATGGGCAAAGCTGCAGGAGCACCCAGGCACGGAGCTGCATGCACAGAGCCTCCGGGGGAACTTGGGCTGGGATAGCAGGGAGGTGCTGCCGATCAGGCTTGGGGGCTATGGGAGGGGGGCTTGAGGTCCCAGGCTGCAACTGCAGAGGTGCTGCAGGCCATTCCTGAGGTATCTTGGTGGAGCTGCCTGTGAGCCAAGACTAGACCATAAGCCAGCACAGCAGCCTGGGGAAGCCTGCTCCATGGCTCTGCGCCTATCCCAGTAACAGAAGAGGGAGCCCCTCGTGTCGTGAGAGTGAACATTCACTCTGCCACCAGGGACTGTTGGGTGTTACCTTGGCAGCATCGAAGTCTGGCTGCACGGGGACCTCAGCCCGGGCCTGGAACACACCGAGCAGAGCCAGCGTAAGGCTCAGCAGCATGGCCGTCATCTTCACGCCTGTCCCCTCACTTCTCTGCATGGACGGAGAACCTGGGGAGTACTGGAAGGTATGTGCCAGCTCCCATGGGGCACCGGACTTTATATCCCTCTGCAAAGGGCCCGCCAGGAGGCAGGGCACCAGCCACAACTAACCACCCAACCCATCCCACCCTTTACATAACAGGTTGTGCAACAGCAGCGTGATATAACAGTTGGGGGTATCAGGTGACAGCATTAGCTGCTTTGTCTAATTCCTGAGCCACGGCTGAAAAACGTGCTCTCCGAGAGCCCCAACAGGCTCTTTAGCTCCTGAGCTAGCAGGTTGGACAGCGGAGCATTAGGATTCTGAGTTGGCTTAAGCCCCACTGAAATAGGAAGCAACACAGAACCCTTTGTCTCCAGGTGTGTCCGTGTAAATCAGTCTCTTTGTTGTTCCCCTGCTCGGAGCAGACAGTCAGACTCGGTCACTTGATAGCATTGGGGTTAGCCTGGACCCTCGCAGCTAGAATGGATCCTCCGACCTCTAGGCTCTAAACGCTTCACTCTGCTCTCATAGCCAAAGCCGGAGCGGGCTCATCAACCTCATATGGCCCACTCGCCGTTAGAGGGGACACTCTGAGTAGGCTATATTTGCATGGGCTTCCAGCTGGCTGCCCAGCCAACACGTCCATGGGCAGGACCCCCATCTGTTGAAGTGAGCGTCACGGGAGGTGACTTCGAGTTCACTGAGCCGGTGTGTGTTAGCACTGGGCACCCCCTGCCATCCGTCTGGCCAGCCCCAGACATTCAAAAATCACAACTCAGGGCCCCAGAACCATGGCACCGGCTTAACAATCATAAGCTGTTTTGAAAGCAGTAACCGTTGGGCTCTTTTCCTTTGCCTTCCAGGCTTGGGACCTTTGTGGGCGCACTCACATCACAGTTACAAGCATTTCACTGCCAGAGGGCTCAAAACGTGCTGGTTTTTTTTACTGAAAGCGAGAGTTTCCTGTAATTCCCTCATTCCAGGATTTGGGGCTTGAAAAAAGACACTAAAAATCATGAGACCTCTTGATAAAATAAGCAGAGCTGGCAAGGAAGAATATGCTGCCTGAGCTCCCCAATGCACAGCTATGCGCCCAGCTAGCAAACATAAATCAGGCCTGCAGGCACTAGCAGGGCATTCCTGGCCTGCTCAGTAAAAATTTGCAAACTCGGAGCGGGCTGAGATCTGCCCAACAAATGACTCTCAGTTGATTATGAGCCCAGCTCTAGCCCTGGGTGGGGACTTAGCTGTTCTCCCCAACATTTAAGGGGAACCAAGAGGCAGCAACTGGCAGGGTGATGACAGCGGAGGAGGCAAGGAATGTCCCAGTGCCCAGGGGTGCAGGTGGAATCCCTGCAGGGAGCCTGTGCTGCTGGCAAACCAGGTGCCAGTTTATGCCAAGGTCCCCATGCCTCACTTGGAAACTGACAAATCCCCAGCTGGAATGAGTCGGGCTCGTCTGTGTGCAGGGCCGTCCTTAGACATCTTGGTGCCCTACGCAGCTGGCCTCAGGCCTCCGTGGGGGGGCAGGAGCAGGCTTGGCGGGCAGGGGGGAACCAGCCCCCAGCACTCACCAGCAGCACGGCTGGGAACCAGCGTAGCGTAGCGGGCTGGGGCTGGGTCACTCCACTTCCCGCCGCCCGGTGAGTGCAGGCCAGGCTCGACCCCTGCTGCAGTCCCCCAGGATGTTGCTCAGTGGGGGCGGAGCAGGGGTGGGGGCTTTGGGGAAGGGGTGGAGTGGGGGCAGGGGATTGGGCTGGCCGCTGGAGCAGCACGCAGCTGTGTAGGGCACCAGGAAATTTGGGGAAATTTGGTGCCCCTAATTTCCTGGTGCCCAACGCAGCTGCATACTTTGCGTATGGGTAAGGACGGCTCTGTCTGTGTGTTAATATTGTTAAAATAGGTATTAACAATATAAAAACTGAGCTTAGTGTTTAGACTTTATTGAATGCTTGTGAGTTGCTGCCGGCATTAATCTCATTTCTAGCACCTGTATCCTGTATTGTAAGGTGATATTTGAGCATTTGTGGTATAAGCCTCTGTTAGAACAGAGGCCCACTAATTGCTATGCTTGCAATATGATTGTTATCACTGCTGCTACACATATACGCACGAAGCCCCTTCCGCTACACGTACACAAGATACTCAGTAAGAGGGGCCTCAAACAGATGTGTCCTGTTTACCCCTAGAAAGGAATTCAAAAAATGTATAGGCTAGCAGAGTGTACTCACGCTAACTTGTTTATTACTGTATATAAAAAGCCTGCTCTGCCTTGTCAAGGTGTGTTTTCTCTCTGGCATAAGCCGAGGGAAGCACCCGATCAGCTGATTGATATTAAAGAAACTGGTAACCGTCTCCTAGTCTCCCGTGCCTCCTTGGGGTAATTGAGTAGCTCCAGGGGGTAACGAGCCCATTTGGCTAACAATGGCGACTCCGCCGGGACTTCTCTCCCTGTAGAGGGCACTGACCGGCGGCCGAAGGGCGACTCCGGGGAGTGGCCACCTCGAGCTGTTTTGCTCGGGCTCTGGGTCGTCACAATCGGCTGGGGCGGCTGCGTCCTCTCTAGAGAGAACTCCGAAGGACATGGAAGCAAGACGGTACCAGAAGAAGGGGAAGTCCGACCGCTGGACGCAGCCACTCTGGGCGGTATGTGCGTTTACCTCCTGGGTTTTGAGGAATAATGCCCCCGAGGTGTGGGTTGGACGGTGGAAACCCCTTAGGCGGTCTGTGCACGGGAAAGGTATATTAATGTTAAATGTTGTTACAGTACTATGAATGTCTTGTTATTGTGTTGTTAAGTGAATGAGCAACGTCCAATGAATAATTTAACTAACTCCACGAATTCGTGGGCAGTTCTGGACAATTACTGGGACTTAGAGCAACCCCAGGGACTACTCTTGTTCCTAGTGGGGATAATCCTGTTTCTCCTCTTAATGGTGTGTTGGAAACCAAGAATTTAACTATAAATCTTGTGTGAAAGATGAATGATTGCCACTTACCAGGTCTGAGATATAAGCTGACTCCAGCCGCCCCAAGACTCCTGCGAGGGGAAACCCGGTGACCAGGATATCTTGATTGCAAGGGGGGTCAGCCGAACCTCGTGACCTAGTGGATATTTGAGTGGGGCTAGGTCCCTATCCTTTCCTTTGTCTTGATAAAAATTGGGTAAAGCATAATGGGGTCCGGACACAGTACCTTCTCTGGGACACCCTTGGGATGTATGCTGGATAACTGGAGGGCGTTTAGACGCCAGGCTGATTATGGGATTGCATTATGTAAAGACAGCCTTGTAAAATTCTGTACTCTGGAATGGACGACATTCGGGGTGGAATGGCCCGAGGGGGGGACACTCAAACCAGAAACTGTACAAGCTGTGCATAACATTGTAACACGGGATGGGCATTGGGACCAGTATCCCTATATAGATATTTGGCAGGACCTCGTGGCCAATCCTCCCCCATGGCTACAAAAATGCAGAGCACGAACTATTAAAACCTTAATGGCCCGTAACCCTGTTAGGAAACCCTGTCCCC
>QXTE01000257.1:685291-705137 GCA_003942145.1 Platysternon megacephalum
TTGTGGGAATATGACATAACTGGAATATGTTTTGTGTTGCCCGTGCCAGGTACATATCTCTGTAAAGGTTATGGTCTACTATATCTATTCATCCCTTTTGTACACATATATCATTTTGTACTTGAGGTTAAGAATATGGATTGTATACTTGCTTGCTTAAGGTTTGTGAGGCATTTGGTCAGCCTCTTTAGGAAGGAATTCACTAGGTTAAGTACCCGGTCGGGGAACAATGCATCTTGGAATGCTCCAATCCACATAAGAAGTCTTCCTGGAGACATGCAAGATACCATGTGGGTAATGGCTGCTACCTGCAAGTCCTGTGTCATGCATGGGCATGTGACCTGCCCATGTGATTCCGAATCTCCATTTTGTCTTCAGCTGGCTAGAGAAGAAGCCTCTCCACCCCCCCGAGGACACTTGAAGGAAACTGCAAACTACAGGGAGTGTGAGTGATTGCTGGACCCAGGCTAAAAGAAGATTAGCCTGTAAAAGGGAACATTTTGGAACTGGTGAGGATCTTATCTATATTTAGTGTAATTAGACATAGATTTGTGTATTTTATTTTATTTTGCTGGGTAACTTACTTTGTTCTGTCTGTTACTACTTGGAATCACTTAAATCCTACTATCTGTATTTAATAAAATCACTTTCTACTTATTACTTAACTCAGAGTATGTATTAATACCTGGGGGAGCAAACAGCTGTGCATATCTCTCTATCAGTGTTATAGAGGGCGAACAATTTATGAGTTTACCCTGTATAAAGCTTATACCCTGTATAAAGCAAACGGATTTATTTGGGTTTAGACCCCATTGGGAATTGGGCATCTGAGTGCTAAGGGCAAGCAGACTTCTGTGAGCTGTTCTCAGGTAAACCTGCAGCTTTGAGACAGGTTATTCAGACTCTGGGTCTGTGCTGGAGCAGATGGGTGTGTCTGGCTTCAGCAAGACAGAGTGCTGAAACCACTGAGCTAACAGGGGGAATAGAAACAGAAGTAGTCTTTGCACATCAGCTGGCAGCTCCCAAGTGGGTTTCTGTGATCCAACCCGTCACACCCCCTATCCAGTTGTCCCGAATCCTCATACTATCCTGAGCCAAGTTCCCAAAAACCACAGCTGGTTCTCTGTTATAGATTTAAAGGATGCCTTCTTTTCCATTCCCCTTGATCTGAAGTCTCAAAGGCTGTTTGCCTTTGAATGGGAGGATCCAGATACTCACTACAAGGCTCAATATCTGTGGACCGTTGTTCTCCAAGGACTCACCTGTGCCCCTGAGATTTTTGGCAGCCAGCTAAAAAGAGACCTTGCCCCATTCCTGGCTAGGCACCCCTCATGCAACATAGTCCAGTATTGTGATGATCTGCTCTTAAGTACTGAAACAGAGGCAGCCTGTAAAAAGCAAACTGTAGAACTCCTTAATTACCTTGGAGCACAGGGGTATAAAGCCTCAAAGGAAAAAGCTCAATTGGTTAAGCAGCAGGTCACTTTTCTTGGATATCATCTTTGTCAGGGAAGCCGTAGTTTGGGTAAAGAAAGAATCCAGGTTATACTTGATAGCCCCCAACCCCGGAACCCCCGAGAATTAAGGGCTTTTCTGGGACTGACTGGCTTTTGCCGGCTCTGGATCCCTGACTACGGGGGAAGGGCCAAGCCATTGTATGAATCTCTAACTAAGGAAGGTCTGCTCCATTGGACATGGAACAAAGAAATGGAAAAAGCATTTCGAGAGCTTAAGGAAGCCTTGGTTCAGCCCCCCGCTCTAGCCCTCCCAGATCCCCGGAAGCCATTTACCCTGTACGTTCACGAGAGGGGAGGGGTAGCAGCTGGCGTCCTGTGCCAAAGGTCGGGACCAACCTGGCGACCTATTGGGTACTACTCGAAAGTATTGGACCCTGTTGCCAAGGGATGGCCGGCCTGTTTACGGGCCGTTGCAGCAACCGCCCTCCTCGTACAGGAAGCTGAGAAGTTAACCCTGGGTGGGGACACTGAGGTTGTGGTGCCTCACTGGGTACCCCAAATACTGGGGACAGGGGCCGGGGAAAAACATCTAAATCCTAGCTGACATACTAGATATGAGGTGGGGCTCCTGCTGGCCCCCAATTTAACCTTCAGGACAGTCAGTTCCCTCAATCCAGCTACCTTACTGCCTGATCCTCAGGTTTCCTATGAGGCCAGCCCCACTCATGACTGTATTGAAGTCTTGCAACAAGAAACTAAACCCCGCCCCGATCTCTCGGACCTGCCCTGGCCCAACCCTGATATCGAAGTACACATTGACGGGTCTAGTTATGTGATAGATGGTAAACGATATACAGGGGCGGCAGTTGTAATTAAGAACAAAGGGGTGCACAAGTTTAAACTCAGCCCCAATTTATCCGCCCAAGCAGCGAAGTTAGTGGCCTTTATTGAGGCTCTCCAATTGGGGACTGGGAGAACCATTAACCTATATACTGATAGTCGTTATGCCTACATGGTGGTGCATGCNCGGGCCGTTGCAGCAACCGCCCTTCTCGTACAGGAAGCTGAGAAGTTAACCCTGGGTGGGGACACTGAGGTTGTGGTACCTCACGGGGTACCCCAAATACTGGGGACAGGGGCCGGGGAAAAACATCTAAATCCTAGCCGACATACTAGATATGAGGTGGGGCTCCTGCTGGCCCCCAATTTAACCTTCAGGACAGTCAGTTCCCTCAATCCAGCTACCTTACTGCCTGATCCTCAGGTTTCCTATGAGGCCAGCCCCACTCATGACTGTATTGAAGTCTTGCAACAAGAAACTAAACCCCGCCCCGATCTCTCGGACCTGCCCTGGCCCAACCCTGATATCGAAGTACACATTGACGGGTCTAGTTATGTGATAGATGGTAAACGATATACAGGGGCGGCAGTTGTAATTAAGAACAAAGGGGTGCACAAGTTTAAACTCAGCCCCAATTTATCCGCCCAAGCAGCGAAGTTAGTGGCCTTTATTGAGGCTCTCCAATTGGGGACTGGGAGAACCATTAACCTATATACTGATAGTCGTTATGCCTACATGGTGGTGCATGCCCACGGGACCCTGTGGAGGGAAAGGGGGTTCATCACGGCTACAGGTCAGAGGATTGCACATGGGAGCCTTATTAAAGCACTCCTTGAGGCTCTCATGCTTCCTCTCCGGGTCGCCGTGATACATGTGCGCGCCCATGGAAGGGCCCCTGAGACCGAACAGCCTAGATACAATCAACTGGCTGATCAGGCTGCGAAGGAGGCCGCACGAGGGGGGGCTTCCTGGCTCCTCTTAGTTCAGGATACAGAAGCTAAAACCCCTCCTCCCCAGTACACAGCCGAAGAAATATGCTGCGCGCAGGCTGCAGGGGCCCAGCAGGTTTCCTCTGGATGGTGGAGATTGCCTGGGGGGGAGATTTTTGTCCCTCGACCAGTGCTTCAGGAAATTCTTCGGCTCCTGCATAAAGAGGGGCATATGGGGTCGGGAGCAATGGTTGATTTGGCCACCCGATCCCTTAAGGGGCTGGGCATGCACATGGAGGCCCAGAGAATTGTTAATAACTGCCCTGTTTGTCAACGAACAAATCAAAAGGGGTGTGGCCCTCCTGCCCCAATGGGAGGCCGACCCTGGGCTACCTTCCCTTTCCAAAGGTGGCAAGTTGACTTTGCCGAAGTGCCCCCTTGCAGGGGCTATAAATACCTACTCGTATTTGTCGACCAGCTCACTGGGTGGGTGGAGTGCTATCCCACCCGGCATTGTCAGGCCCGGGCTGTCACTAAGGTGTTGTTACATGAGATACTCCCTCGTTTCCATCTCCCCGAGGTAATTGAGTCTGATCAGGGAAGCCACTTCACCTCACAAGTGGTTCAACAGGTTTCCCAGGCCCTCGGTATACAATGGAAATTGCACACACCCTGGAGGCCGCAGAGCTCGGGTCAGGTAGAAAGAATGAACAGGACTCTCAAAGATACCCTTACTAAAATATGCACAGAGTCTGGTTTAAAGTGGCTTGATGCTCTACCACTCGCCCTTACCCGCATTCGAAGGGCCCCGCGCAAGGGTCTTAAACTTTCGCCCTTTGAACTGGTCTTTGGGTTTCCTCCCCGAATACTGATCCCTGGGTTCCGGGAGGATGTAAGCTGGGAAATAGGGAAAGACTCATTATGGAAACAGGTTTCTGGGCTGCAATCTGTCTTGTTACAGTTGCATCGATATGCGACGCCTTTCCAGACCCTTCCCTTGGACCAGCCCGTGCACCCATTCCAGATCGGTGACCAAGTCCTGGTCAAGAAGTGGAAGCGCGACCCCCTCACACCACGGTGAGACGGCCCACATACTGTTTCGCTCGTCAGGCAAGCCGCGGTTAAAATTCTTGGAAGTGACAAATGGACACACCACACATGGGTAAAACGGTTCCTGAGCCCTAACCTGGAAACCGAGTCAGCAGAAGAGGACATCAGTCCTCTGCCCGCCCTGGCTCCGGAAGCCCAGGGTGGCACAGGCGAAGACTCCACCTGGGAATATCAAGGACTAGACGGACTGAAAGGACTGTTTAAGAGAAAGAAATGATGAAGTTATCATTAATGCTTTTGCTTATGTACTCCCATTATTATTATGGTTGGGAAAATAGGTTTTTACAACTAGGGGAGGCAATAGCGTATTCCTTTAATCTTAGTAACTGTTGGGTGTGTGGAGGTCCAGGAGATAGGGATGAGTGGCCCTGGGTGGCCCAACCAGTGCAACCCAAATGGTGGGTTAGTAACTTAAGTATAGTGCACGATGGAACAAGAATGTGGACTGAGGATAGTAGTCCCTGGCGACTCTACTCCTCCGGAATAGGCATCTTCTGCCTTAACCGAACGAGACGGGAGGGAGTGTACGTAGGGGAAAGCAAGTGTGATTGGACTCTATCCCTAAAACTGGATTGCTATGATCCCCACTGTGAACCATACGATTGTTCTAAGTTTCAGGGGCGATGGAACTCCACCCATGTGAAACTTTCTAATAATAACTGGGTAAAATGTTCCTACCACCAACAATACGCAGATGAAGATTGCAGGCCGGTAAGACAGGATGACTTCTTCTCTGATGCCCTCTTTATAATTTGCCAGCACGACAATACCACTAGTAAGAACCACGTGGCACGGTGGCATCAATGGGCATGGCAACACCAAAATGGGACCCGGACCTATTTTAAGCAATTTTGGTCAAGTACCAATAAACCAGACGAGGGCTGTAATTGCACTTGGAAAGCAGGAGCTGGGGCATAGAAATGCGATTATTGCGATCTTAACTGTTTACCATCGGCTATAATGGGAGGGCCCTTAGGGACAGGTAATCATTTATACTATGAGGAACCATTGGATCCCAGAACCTGGGATGGCCCCTTTGCTAATGGGACTTGGGCCCTGATGGGCCATTATTGGATTTGTGGGCCCTATGCTTATCGAGGATTGCCCCCGAATTGGTCAGGAGTATGTTACGTTGATTAGGCCCTTGTTATAATGGAAAAGCGGTGAAACAGTTAACTAAGGAAATGAGGAAATTAGCCCATGTCCCAGTACAGACATGGGGAGGGTGGAACATGAACTGGCTTACTTCCTGGTTACCACCGATAGGATGGCTCCAAAAAGGCTTCCTCTTCTTTGCATTCTTTGTTACAACCCTATTAACCTTTGCTTGCTTTGCTCCCTGTTTAGTTGCGTTAGTCCGACGAATGGCTAATCAAGTTGTATATCAACAAATGACGGCGCTATACCAGCCAGTAAAAACTGAAGATTGGGGAGCATAGAGCTCTCAAAATGCTTTTAAGGGGGGAGGGCCTTGTTAGAACAGAGGCCCACTAATTGCTATGCTTGCAATATGATTGTTATCACTGCTGCTACACATATACGCACGAAGCCCCTTCCGCTACACGTACACAAGATACTCAGTAAGAGGGGCCTCAAACAGATGTGTCCTGTTTACCCCTAGAAAGGAATTCAAAAAATGTATAGGCTAGCAGAATGTATGCACGCTAACTTGTTTATTACTGTATATAAAAAGCCTGCTCTGCCTTGTCAAGGTGTGTTTTCTCTCTGGCATAAGCCGAGGGAAGCACCTGATCAGCTGATTGATATTAAAGAAACTGGTAACCATCTCGTAGTCTCCCGTGCCTCCTTGGGGTAATTGAGTAGCTCCAGGGGGTAACGAGCCCATTTGGCTAACACCTCTGTAGTGGTGGAAATCACCAGACAGGAGAGACATTAATTAGTGTGAAATACTGACCTACAACAGAAGGTGCTAGGTCTTGCCGGACAGAGAAGAGCCATCAATACCAGAGGAACTGTTATGGAACATCAGAGGATAAAAGACTTTGTTGATTGCTTCCCCCGCACCCCTTTCCCCATGAAGAGGAGACGTGGAAGTGACTTCCTCCCAACAGCTGAGCTGGAAGTTCAGAGAAGAGAGAAAGGGAATAAAAATCCCTGACAAGGAGAAATCGTATCTCTGTGCTGCTTGGAGTCTCGAGGGCAAGATTTTCCTGGCATAAGTAAGAGCTCCCCAGTGTTTAGCCTGGATTAGCCCTAAGGGACATATAAAGCTCGCTTATTACAGAAGCTTCTATTATCTTTTGAAACTTAAGATTGTAACTCATGTGTGTCTGTATGTTTCCCCGCTTTAACTTTGTAAATAACTCTCATTTCCTTGTCCTAGTTAATAATTTTTTTAATAATTTCTTATAGGATTGACTACAAGTGTTGTCTTTGATGTGAGATCCAAGGTGCAACTGATCAGGGGTAAGTAACTGGTCCTTTGGGACTGGAAGTAACCTGAATATTGTTGTTGGTTTTAGTGTAAGGGACCATCTATCACAAAGGCAAGCTCACCTGGGTGACAAGATAGATCGGAGTACCTGAGGGGATGGTCTGTGACTCCATGCTAAGGCTGTTATAGTGCCTGAGGAGTTTACACTTAAGAAATGGTTGGTAAAAAACGAAGTATAGAACTCGCAACCAATTTGGGGTTTGTGCCCTGTCCTGCGTAGGTTTGTGCCCAGCAGCCTGCCCTCAGGTTGGTTCTCGCTCGTGAGCCACGTTGACAGAGCCCTCTGCAGAGAACGGAGGGTTGGGGGCCACGATCTCTCAGGCCAAAGAGGAGCTTCTCTTTCACTGGAGTGGGAGGGGTCACCCTTCATTTCAGGGGGCAGGAGGGGAGAAAACACACTTCACAGCTAGCGGGGAAGCTGCCATTTCAATGAGAGGAGCTTTTGCCCCTGGCTTCTGATTCCCTGCATGCCAGCAACTTCGGAGCTGCAAATGGCTACGTGCCTTTCCCGAGGTCTCCCAGCTGTCCTCTCGCCCACTAACCCGCGCTCTGATCCAGTGACACAGCACCACAGCGGAAAGAGCTCATGCTGACTGGGGCCACACTTATTACCTGTCTGCAAAGGTTGAGTCTTGGTTTAAGCCCAGAGCTGTCCTAGGAGGCAGGCCCATCTGGGCCTGGCAGGCTGCCAGATTCTCCTCNTAGAACTCGCAACCAATTTGGGGTTTGTGCCCTGTCCTGCGTAGGTTTGTGCCCAGCAGCCCCCCTGCCCTCAGGTTGGTTCTCACTCGTGAACCACGTTGACAGAGCCCTCTGCAGAGAACGGAGGGTTGGGGGCCACGATCTCTCAGGCCAAAGAGGAGCTTCTCTTTCACTGGAGTGGGAGGGGTCACCCTTCATTTCAGGGGGCAGGAGGGGAGAAAACACACTTCACAGCTAGCGGGGAAGCTGCCATTTCAATGAGAGGAGCTTTTGCCCCTGGCTTCTGATTCCCTGCATGCCAGCAACTTCGGAGCTGCAAATGGCTACGTGCCTTTCCCGAGGTCTCCCAGCTGTCCTCTCGCCCACTAACCCGCGCTCTGATCCAGTGACACAGCACCACAGCGGAAAGAGCTCATGCTGACTGGGGCCACACTTATTACCTGTCTGCAAAGGTTGAGTCTTGGTTTAAGCCCAGAGCTGTCCTAGGAGGCAGGCCCATCTGGGCCTGGCAGTGCTGCCAGATTCTCCTTTCCCGACACTCTCTCTGACATTGTTCTGATTTTGCTGTTTTTATCCTTTGATGGTAGATCAGGCTAGTTTCAGCCTCCTTTCAATGCTTGTCACTGCCAGTGACTGCAATGGTGCTGAGCCCACCTACGCTGAGGCTGATTTGGCTCATTCTGTTCCACTGTCACAGAAACAAAATCCTGTCCCCCAACCCCACCCCCAATGAACCCTTGGCTCAGCTTGAAACTGCTCTGGGCAGCGGCCCCACATGCAGAGATCTGTGCACCTCAGGAGGCAGTGTCAGCCAAAGAGCCAGTTCATCACCAGACGGAGTCACAGGGAAACACAAGAACATTGGGTAACCCATTGGGTACAGCGCTGCCTGAAATATCCACAGTCCTGTGGGCTGTGCCTCCACCCTGGCACCCCTGGCGTGCCCCCTACACCAAGGCATGCGAGGTAGCCCTCAGCGCCTGCACCACGGGACTTCTTCCCCCCACACAAAGTGGGGCTCTCGGGGCCCCTTGAGGCAGTGCTGGCCCTTTGACCTGGCATAAGGGGCTGGCAGAGGGGTGAGGGTCTTACCCACGGACTTTAGAAAAGCCAAGGGGATGCCAGGCTCACCAGCTCATTCTGTTAAAGAAACAAGGAGCATGGCCAAGCTGAGAGTAGCTGGAAAACCCCCATCCGTATTTCCACGGCAGTGCTGGGATTGCTGAGGAAAGGCTCCCGCGGTGAGGAAAGCACGGCCCTGCCTCCCAAGGGTGTGGGGAGGAGATTGTGAGGCACCCCGATGCAATGGTGAGGGGCCCACAGAGTGTAGAAGTGTCCAGCGCTCTGGCATTCACCAGTGGGACTCAGCATCCATTATGAACACAGGAGGCTCTGAGGACAGGACAGGCCTAGGGCTGAGCTGACCGTCTGTCTCCCTGTCACATGCAGGGCCACGTGTTCAGCTTTGTCTCAGATGCCCTGTCTCTGCTGGCGTCCCTCCAAAGTGCTGTCTGCTAGAGGACTGGATTGTGCGGGCTGGGCGATAGAAGGGGGTTGTGCAGGATACACTTGCACTCAAACCATTTTCAGTGCCACGTCAAGGGTAGTGTTAGCAACAGGTCAGTGTCGTCGTGGAAACAGGGCTTCTGAGGCAGGTGCTGTGCTGGCGTTTGCCATCTTGGCTGCCACACCAAGGACTGAACTGGGGACTTCTTGAGCACCTACAACTTGAGGTAAGAAGCCAACTGGCCATAGCAGGCGCTGGAACAGGCTCCCAGGGGACCTGCGAATGTCCACCAGTGAGTTACAAGATCACAGCTGCCTCCACCATACACCTATGGGACAGACTCGGGGTGGGGGGGCTGCGAAACCCAGAACTCTCCCCATTCCTCAGAGAGAAGGGTTAGGTTAGATTAGACTGGAAACTAATCCCGACTTGTATCTAAACCACCATCTCAGGCCAGCTCTCTGCCCCAGGCCACATCTCCGGCGAGCTAAATCCAGCTCATCTATTCACTCTGTGGCATGTACGATGTTCTACGACCCACAGCCGCACCCCCAAGGCTGGGAGCTCGATAGCTAAGCCAGGCCCGGGCAGCACGTGAGTGGGAGCCAGGCAAAGGCAACCGAGGCTGCAATCAGAAGTGATGCTGGTGCCTCAGAAGGGGGTATTCTTCTCTCCAAGTCCATCCTGACCCAGTGCAGAGGGAGAGGCCACTGTACTGCTGGGGGTGCTAGCTTCCCGAGGCTGTCACCACACTTCAAGCGAAGGGATTGTGTCACTTACCCAACTCCCCCCGTAGTGTCAAGGGAAGGGTGCATTGTTAACGCTCTGGCTCAGCTGCTGCCTGCTACCCCAGCAGTGGCTGTGTGGCCAACCAGCTTTCAATCCCTTTGCCAAACCCAGGGCATCTTTGGATGAACGGTGTTTCATAAATGGTGGCCTGCTGACTCAGGCACAGGACTAGGCGCCGGGAGGCTTGGATTCTATTCCCAGCTCTGCTATAGATGCCATGGGTGACCTTGGGTGAGTCAGTTCACCGCTCTGTGCCTCAGTTTCCCATCTAATGAAATGAGGATGACAACACCTACCCTACTGGGCAAGGTGCTTTGAGCCCCTTGGATGGAAACATGCTGTGTAAGTGCCAAGTCAGATTATCCCCCGCCCTCCCGTGCCCAGGGAAGGAGCGCTGCATTGAGTTAGTCCCTGAGAGAAGGGAGACCTAGTCCCAATCACCCTTTGCACAGCAGGGCCAATACAAGCCTGTTCCTGGGGGGTGAAGTCTGGCAACTGCCAGGCTCCACCTCTAAAGAGAGGTGTCCCTCACGACCCTTCCTGACTAGGCACCTAGAGCAGGCGTCTGTGGTGGAGGAGGCTTCAAACCCCAGGCTCATAGCCTGCAGGCCAACACCCCAACCACTGGACCATCCTTCTTCCTCCCTGAAGGGAGAAAGGAAGAGGATTTAAAAGCTGCAGGGTCTGGTCTCAGCACAGGGATACGGAACACGGGCTGTTGATCAGCATGCAATGTGGAAGCTAAGCTCATGCCATGTGGAGAAAAGATTATCGTTAACTCCCTGCATTGCTGTCCAGTTCCTTTGGCTGGCGATGGGCAAAGCTCACAGCTCTGGGTAAGCAGGACACTGGTCACAGCTGGGACCCTCTGTGAGATGGACACCTCCTCACTAGGACTGGCCTGAGACCCAGCCAGGCTGCTGACCAGGCATCCCACAGGAAAGGGTGGAAGCAATAGGGACACAGACAGCCAAACTCTTCCCCAGCAAGGCCCTGCTGGAGGCTTCTGTAAACCTCACTGATCGAAGCAGGAGCTTTGCATCTTCTGCCTTTCAGTGGCCAGCGCAGCTCAGCGTGTCGCTTGGCGCCTCATGAGTTCTGATGAGGGGGATATGGCTCTGGCCCAGGAACCCATTGTGACGGTACCTCCCATAAGGCTTTGTGGGAATATGACATAACTGGAATATGTTTTGTGCTGCCTGTGCCAGGTACATATCTCTGTAAAGGTTATGGTCTACTATATCTATTCATCCCTTTTGTTCACATATATCATTTTGTACTTGAGGTTAAGAATATGGATTGTATACTTGCTTGATCTCTAGGGAAGGTTTGTGAGGCATTTGGTCAGCCTCTTTAGGAAGGAATTCACTAGGTTAAGTACCCGATCGGGGAACAATGCATCTTGGAATGCTCCAATCCACATAAGAAGTCTTCCTGGAGACATGCAAGATACCATGTGGGTAATGGCTGCTACCTGCAAATACTGAGTCATGCATGGGCATGTGACCTGCCCATGTGATTCCGAATCTCCATTTTGTAACTGGATTCTACAGAGGGTGAGGAGGGGGTCCCCACCCACAAGAGACAGTCTATTTAAACCCGTGGGAGACCCCTCCATTTTGTCTTCAGCTGGCTAAAGAAGGAGCCTCTCCACCCCCGCAGGATACTTGAAGGAAACTGAAAAAGGACAGTAACTACAGGGGGTGTGAGTGATTGCTGGACCCAGGCTAAAAGAAGATTAGCCTGTAAAAGGGAACATTTTGGAACTGGTGAGGATCTTATCTATATTTAGTGCAACTAGACATAGATTTGCGTATTTTATTTTATTTTGCTGGGTAACTTACTTTGTTCTGTCTGTTACTACTTGGAATCACTTAAATCCTACTATCTGTATTTTAATAAAATCACTTTCTACTTATTAATTAACTCAGAGTATGTATTAATACCTGGGGGAGCAAACAGCTGTGCATATCTCTCTATCAGTGTTATAGAGGGCGAACAATTTATGAGTTTACCCTGTATAAGCTTTATACAGGGTAAAACGGATTTATTTGGGTTTAGACCCCATTGGGAATTGGGCATCTGAGTGCTAAAGGCAAGCACACTTCTGTGAGCTGTTTTCAGGTAAACCTGCAGCTTTGGGACAGGTGATTCAGACCCTGGGTCTGTGTCTGGAGCAGACGGGTGTGTCTGGCTTCAGCAAGACAGGGTGCTGGAGCCACCGAGCTGGCCGGGAGAACAGGAACAGAGGTAGCCTTTGCACATCAGCTGGCAGCTCCCAAGGGGGCTTCTGTGATCCAACCCGTCACAGCGGCGTAGTTGGCAGGATCTGTGCACAGCTGATTGCTTTGAGATACTGGTAGTGATTTTAAGTGAGTTTTAAGTGTGGTAACTGGAGAACAGACAAAGTGGTTACTGGTTTGTTATTTTCTGTTTGCTTATTTCGGGAAAGGGAAGTAGGGACAGAAAAGGAAGCAAAATAAGAAAGAAGGAAGATCAGAAGACTGTGAAAGTTTCTGTTAGCTAAGATTCCCTTGAGCTGAGTGCATCCCAGTTTCAGTGAACTGCAGGGGGGTGTGGCCCAGCAGAAGAAAGCAGGAAAATGACTAGCAGTGAAACAGCCAACAAGCTCGAGCTGGCTAGACTGGAAGCAACAGAGAGAGAAAATGAACATAAGAGACGGCTAGAACTAGGACAATTAGAAATTAATGCAGAAAAAGCAAGAGAAGAGGCTGCCCACAAGAGAGCTATAGAGGCAGAAGAAATTGCCCACAAGAGGGTTATGGAGGCCCAGAAACATGAACTGGCTGTTCTGGAGTTGAAGAGACAAAATCCTTCACCTGCTGGCTCCACTTCCCCAAAAATCCACAAATGGGAGCGACTATGTCCACAGTATGACGAGGCCAGCGATATTGCCGAGTATTTCATCACCTTCGAGAGACTTTGCACCCTCCATGCCATCCCTGAAGATCAGAAGATGACCACATTGATAGCAAAATTGACTGGCAGAGCTCTGGACATATTCAATAAGATGCCTATTGATGATGCTTCAAGCTATGGTAAAGTTAAGGAACTAGTTTTGAAACTGTTTCAGGTTACACCTGAAACCTACAAGGTTAAATTCAGGAGTCTTAAGAGGGGATCTGGATTAAGTAATGTGGCTTATGCCAATGAAATGAGAGATTTCGTAGATCAGTGGGTGCGGGGGAAAGGTGTTACAAGCTTCGAAGGGATGTGTGATCTGGTTACTCAGGAACAATTCCTGAATATGTGCAGTGATGATGTGAAACAGTATGTGTGGGACAAAAAGGTAAATGCACTGGGTGAATTAGCTGGGTATGCAGACTCTTATGAGCAAGCACAAGCTGCAATCAAACATAAACCACAGGCAGAGGGGTATAAGGGTGGGGGAAAGCAGAATCACCGTTTTATCCCTGGGTCTGGGAAAAAAGAGGCTGGGCGGTCACCTCCCCATTCCCCTGGTACTCGTCCCAAATTTCCTGTGCAAGCAGAGGAGCCCAGGAGGTGCTATCATTGTAAGTCCACTGAGCACCTGAGGAATAAGTGTCCCTTGCTGAGTGAAAACAGGCAGCAAGTTACACAGGAAGCTGCAGCTTCTCAGAGCCAGGCTGTGGCCTCTTTCCACACAGGATTTGTAAAGCTTGCTTCCACACAACCAAGCAATAAGCATATGCATGCTGTCGAAATTAATGGAGAGGTGGTTATGGGATTAAGGGACACGGGTGCAGAGATTTCTGTGATCAGGAGGGACCTGATCCAGGAGAAGGATTTGTTGCCAGGTAAAATGGCAGAATTAGAGCTGGTTGGGGGTTACAAAGTCCTTGCACCTTTAGCTAAAGTTCACATGCAAACTCGGGATTTGCAGGCTGAACTGACAGTTGCAACGGTGGCACACAATTTTGCACCGTTTCTACTGGGAAATGATTTCTTTAATGTGGCAGAATCTGTCCCAGGGTTGGTTAGCAGGGAGAAGGAATCTTGTGCTAAAAGCCCCGGAGGGGAGGGTGAAGTCACATGGACTGCTGGGGGAATAGGAGAGTGTCTCTTAGATTCCTCTGCAGCAGTACAGGGAGCAGCTGCGGGGGCAGGGATGGTTGTAGCCAGTTCCTGTGGCCCCAGGGCTCAAGGGAAGTTCCAGAGGGAGGGGCTGGACGAAGCCAGCTCCTGTCCCGTAATCATCTCCCTGGGGGAGGGGGATGTACCACCTGGTAACAGGGGGGTCACCCCAGCTGCTGACTGCCAGGAAGTTGCAGGTCAACAGGGGGCAGGGCCCGCCCTGGGGTGCACAGAGACGTGTGTCCCGAAGGTGGAAGTTGGGGTCTTGGTAACTGCTGCGGTGGGAACAGACCCCAAAGACTCTGTAGCTGGGTGCCAGCCCAACCCGAGTGAAAGGGGGGGGATTTTGCTGGCCAGTGAAAGGTCTGTCATGGCTGGTAGCTGTGAGCCCACAGCTGGAGCAGGGTCACCTTCCCTTTTGGGGGACACAGGAGTGTCTGACCCAGAGGGGAGCCCAGAGAGGGAAGCCCAGATGGAAGGTGAGGGGGGGCCAGAGAGTCTGCCCACCTTTTGTAGGGAGGGACTTTCCCAAGAGGAGGGTGAAAAGCCTGCATTTAAAATGCCAGCTCCCTCTCTTGTAGATCAGGTTTTAAGGGAAACCTGGGGGTCAAGTCTCCCGGAGGGGGGGGCCCATCCAGCTGACCTGTTGGAAACAGAAAGTGAGGTGCCCAAAGGGGTACAGAGCACCCCATTGAAAAAGGCTGTTCTTACCCCACTTGTAAGAGATGAAACTCTCTCTCCTAGACAGGGGGGGGGAAATCTCTGCATGAGTGAAACTCTACCAGGGGGCGGGGACCAGCCCAGAGAAATTCCGGAGGGAGGGGCCGAGGGCAGGCAGGGTTGTAGTACACCCTTTCCTGGCCAAAGACCCAAACACATGCCTGAATTAGCAGCTTTCCCCACAGAGGCTGAAGATTCTGAATCAGAGTGTCTTCCAGAAGGCACAGAGAACTGGGAAAATGCAATAGATGCTAAACAGGTCAAATTGAGTGAACAAAACCTGTCCACCGTAGATTTGCTGTTAACCTTGTGTCTTTTGCTGATTCACCTCTGGGATAAAACAAAAGAATTCATACTAGTGGTAAACCCTCTAAAAACATGGAACATACCTGATTTATGGAGAAAACTGTTGTACATGCTAGGGATGGTAACAAGACAGCCCCACAAGCATGTTGCTTTGCAGCCTATACCTGTAAATAGACTGGAAGCTTGGCACAGCAGCAAAAGCATAACAGGCCCATGCTGCTGTGTAGAAGGGGAAACTGAGGCACACCGCCTCATGGCCTTGGTGGTTAAAGGTCAAGACACCTCCACTTTAACAGGTATTGCTGTCTGCATTCTGTTAATGCTACACCCCAACCTGTTTTCAGGCATCTGGGGATCAGGAACCTCAAAATGGGCTAAAACCCCTAGAACTGACATATGGTTTCAAGGTACTGAAAAGAAGTGTGATCAAAGACAAACAGGAATTTTACGGGTACTGCCTCCGCCATGGACAGTGTCCAAGTCTCTGGCAGTAAGTTCAGGGGGAGGGTGTGACGGTACCTCCCATAAGGCTTTGTGGGAATATGACATAACTGGAATATGTTTTGTGCTGCCTGTGCCAGGTACATATCTATGTAAAGGTTATGATCTACTAGTTATGTTCACCCTAGTTGTATGCAGGCACCATTTGTGTGTTCAAAGTTATGAACATGGGCTGTGTAATTGCTTGATTCCTAAGGGGCCTCAGTTAGAACATTTGGTGACTTCTGGGGAAAGGAATGTGCAAATTAGGTGTTCAGTCAGGGGGCACTTAACAGACAAAAGAGCTTGGAAGATTCCAATCCACATCAGAAGTCTACCTGAGGACGTTCAAGGCAGCATGTGGGTAATGGCTGCTACCTGCAGTCCTGAGTCATGCATGGGCATGTGACCTGCCCATGTGATTTTCGAATCTCCATTCTGTGACAGGATTCTACAGAGGGAGAGGAGGGGGTCTCCACCCACAAGAGACAGTCTATTTAAACCTGTGGGAGACCCCTCCATTTTGTCTTCAGCTGGCTAAAGAAGGAGCCTCTCCACCCCCACAGGACACTTGAAGGAAACTGAAAACTACAGGGGGTGTGAGTGATTGCTGGACCCAGGCTAAAAGAAGATTAGCCTGTAAAAGGGAACATTTTGGAACTGGTGAGGATCTTATCTGTATTTAGTGCAATTAGACATAGATTTGCGTATTTTATTTTATTTTGCTTGGTAACTTCTTTTGTTCTGTCTGTTACTACTTGAAATCACTTAAATCCTACTATCTGTATTTAATAAAATCACTTTCTACTTATTAATTAACTCAGAGTATGTATTAATACCTGGGGGAGCAAACAGCTGTGCATATCTCTCTATCAGTGTTATAGAGGGCGAACAATTTATGAGTTTACTCTGTATAAAGCTTATACAGGGTAAAACGGATTTATCTGGGTTTAGACCCCATTGGGAATTGGGCATCTGAGTGTTAAAGGCAAGCAGACTTCTGTGAGCTGTTCTCAGGTAACCCTGCAGCTTTGGGATAGGTGGTTCAGACTCTGGTCTGTGTCTGGAGCAGATAGGTGTGTCTGGCTATCAGCAAGGCCATAGTGCTGGAACTACCTGTAGCTGGCAGGGGAGAATAGAAACAGAGGTAGCCTTTGCACATCAGCTGGCAGCTCCCAAGGGGGTTTCTGTGAACCAACCCGTCACAGTGGCGTAGTCGAACAGGATCTGTGCACAGCTGATTGCTTTGAGATACTGGTAGTGATTTTAAGTGAGTTTTAAGTGTGGTGGCTGGAGAACAGACAAAGTGGTTACTGGTTTGTTATTTTCTGTTTGCTTATTTCGGGAAAGGGAAGTAGGGACAGAAAAGGAAGCAAAATAAGTAAGAAGGAAGATCAGAAGACTGTGAGAGTCTCTGTTAACTAAGAATCCCCTGAGCTGAGTCTATCCCAGTTTCAGTGAACTGCAGAGGGGTGTGGCCCAGCAGAAGAAAGCAGGAAAATGCCTACTAGTGAGACAGCCACCAAGCTCGAATTGGCTAGGTTGGAAGCAACAGAGAGAGAGAATGAACATAAGAGACGGGTAGAGCTAAGACAATTAGAAATTGATGCTGTGGAGGCAGAAAAAGTGAGGGAAGAGGCTGCCCACAAGAGAGCTATGGAGATGGAGGCAGCAAGGGAAGAGGCTGCCCACAAGAGAGCTATGGAGATGGAAGAAGCTGCCCACAAGAGGGTTATGGAGGCCCAGAAACATGAACTGGCTGTTCTGGAGTTGAAGAGACAAAATCCTTCACCTGCTGGCTCCACTTCCCCAAAAATCCACAAATGGGAGCGACTGTGCCCACAGTATGATGAGTCCAGCGATATTGCCGAGTATTTCATCACCTTTGAGAGACTGTGCACCCTCCATGCCATCCCTGAAGATCAGAAACTGACCACATTAATAGCAAAATTGACTGGCAGAGCTCTGGACATATTCAATAAGATGCCTATTGATGATGCTTCAGACTATGGTAAATTTAAGGAACTGGTTTTGAAACAGTTTCAGGTTACACCTGAAACCTATAGGGTTAAATTCAGGAGTCTTAAGAGGGGATCTGGATTAAGTAATCTGGCTTATGCCAATGAAATGAGAGATTTGGTAGATAAGTGGGTGCGGGGGAAAGGTGTTACAAGCTTCGAAGGGATGTGTGATCTGGTTACTCAGGAACAATTCCTGAATATGTGCAGTGATGATGTGAAACAGTATGTGTGGGACAAAAAGGTAAATGCACTGGGTGAATTAGCTGGGTATGCAGACTCTTATGAGCAAGCACAAGCTGCAATCAAACATAAACCACAGGCAGAGGGGTATAAGGGTGGGGGAAAGCAGAATCACCGTTTTATCCCTGGGTCTGGGAAAAAAGAGGCTGGGCGGTCACCTCCCCATTCCCCTGGTACTCGTCCCAAATTTCCTGTGCAAGCAGAGGAGCCCAGGAGGTGCTATCATTGTAAGTCCACTGAGCACCTGAGGAATAAGTGTCCCTTGCTGAGTGAAAACAGGCAGCAAGTTACACAGGAAGCTGCAGCTTCTCAGAGCCAGGCTGTGGCCTCTTTCCACACAGGATTTGTAAAGCTTGCTTCCACACAACCAAGCAATAAGCATATGCATGCTGTCGAAATTAATGGAGAGGTGGTTATGGGATTAAGGGACACGGGTGCAGAGATTTCTGTGATCAGGAGGGACCTGATCCAGGAGAAGGATTTGTTGCCAGGTAAAATGGCAGAATTAGAGCTGGTTGGGGGTTACAAAGTCCTTGCACCTTTAGCTAAAGTTCACATGCAAACTCGGGATTTGCAGGCTGAACTGACAGTTGCAACGGTGGCACACAATTTTGCACCGTTTCTACTGGGAAATGATTTCTTTAATGTGGCAGAATCTGTCCCAGGGTTGGTTAGCAGGGAGAAGGAATCTTGTGCTAAAAGCCCCGGAGGGGAGGGTGAAGTCACATGGACTGCTGGGGGAATAGGAGAGTGTCTCTTAGATTCCTCTGCAGCAGTACAGGGAGCAGCTGCGGGGGCAGGGATGGTTGTAGCCAGTTCCTGTGGCCCCAGGGCTCAAGGGAAGTTCCAGAGGGAGGGGCTGGACGAAGCCAGCTCCTGTCCCGTAATCATCTCCCTGGGGGAGGGGGATGTACCACCTGGTAACAGGGGGGTCACCCCAGCTGCTGACTGCCAGGAAGTTGCAGGTCAACAGGGGGCAGGGCCCGCCCTGGGGTGCACAGAGACGTGTGTCCCGAAGGTGGAAGTTGGGGTCTTGGTAACTGCTGCGGTGGGAACAGACCCCAAAGACTCTGTAGCTGGGTGCCAGCCCAACCCGAGTGAAAGGGGGGGGATTTTGCTGGCCAGTGAGAGGTCTGTCATGGCTGGTAGCTGTGAGCCCACAGCTGGAGCAGGGTCACCTTCCCTTTTGGGGGACACAAGAGTGTCTGACCCAGAGGGGAGCCCAGAGAGGGAAGCCCAGATGGAAGGTGAGGGGGGGCCAGAGAGTCTGCCCACCTTTTGTAGGGAGGGACTTTCCCAGGAGGAGGGTGAAAAGCCTGCATTTAAAATGCCAGCTCCCTCTCTTGTAGATCAGGTTTTAAGGGAAACCTGGGGGTCAAGTCTCCCGGAGGGGGGGGTCCATCCATCTGACCTGTTGGAAACAAAAAGTGGGGTGCCCAAAGGGGTACAGAGCACCCCATTGAAAGAGGTTGTTGTTACCACACTTGTAAGAGATGAAACTCTGTCTCCTAGACAGGAGGGGGGAAATCTCTGCATGGGTGAAACGCCACAAGGGAGTGGGGTCCAGCCCAGAGAAATTCCGGAGGGAGGGGCCGAGGGCAGGCATGGTTGTAGTACACCCTTTTCTGGCCAAAGACCTAAACACATGCCTGAATTAGAAGCTTTCCCCAAAGAGGCAGAAGAATCTGCATCAGAGTGTCTACCAGAGGGCACAGAGAACTGGGAAAATGCAATAGATGCTAAACAAGTCAAATTGGGTGAACGAAACCTGTCCACCGTAGATTTGCTGTTAACCTTGTGTCTTTTGCTGATTCACCTCTGGGATAAAACAAAAGAATTCATACTAGTGGTAAACCCTTTAAAGACGTGGGACATACCTGATTTGTGGAAAAAACTGTTGTACATGCTAGGGATGGTAACAAGACAGCCCCACAAGCATGTTACTTTTCAGCCTATACCTGTAAATAGACCGGAAGCTTGGCACAGCAGCAAAAGCATAACAGGCCCATGCTGCTGTGTAGAAGGGGAAACTGAGGCACACCGCCTCATGGCATTGGTGGTTAAAGGTCAAGACACCTCCACTTTAACAGGTATTGCTGTCTGCATTCTGTTAATACTACACCCCAACCTGTTTTCAGGCATCTGGGGATCAGGAACCTCAAAATGGGCTAAAACCCCTAGAAATGACATATGGTTTCAAGGTACTGAAAAG
>QXTE01000257.1:705851-768612 GCA_003942145.1 Platysternon megacephalum
TATGAGTTTACCCTGTATAAGCTTTATACAGGGTAAAACGGATTTATTTGGGTTTAGACCCCATTGGGAATTGGGCATCTGAGTGCTAAAGGCAAGCACACTTCTGTGAGCTGTTTTCAGGTAAACCTGCAGCTTTGGGACAGGTGATTCAGACCCTGGGTCTGTGTCTGGAGCAGATGGGTGTGTCTGGCTTCAGCAAGACAGGGTGCTGGAGCCACCGAGCTGGCCGGGAGAACAGGAACAGAGGTAGCCTTTGCACATCAGTCGGCAGCTCCCAAGGGGGTTTCTGTGATCCAACCCATCACACCCATTTCGCACAGGGGCTGGGGGGTGGGAGCATCGGGTCTGAATCTACAGTGTTGCCCGCTCCCGGGGGAGAGACCAGAACCCACAGCAGAGGGAGATGAGGAATAATGTGGCTTGAGGGAATCAGTATCCCCAAGAGGTGTCACAATCATCAGCCCCGTATTTACACAGAGAAGGGCCAAGGGTTTGCCCAGACAAGACTGGCTCAGCCTGTACACCTAGCCCCACCTTTGCTGAGCACTGCCCACATCTTACTCCTCACTAGACTTGGGCTTGGCTGGACCTTGGGGCTGGGGTGTGAGGCTGAGTCAGGGCTGGGATTTGGATGCCATGATCCCAAACTCCACTGAGCTGTTCCGGGGAGATTTCAAATCCATAGGGTGGAAATCTCCTTGGATCATCTGACCTCTCGAGACTGCCACTGTCTTGAGTCAGACAGTTACCCCTCCCCCCCCCCAATGCCCCACGTGCCCAAAGCCTTTGTGAGGAAGCAAGTGAGAAGCGCCAGGCTGGTGTTTTACGTCTCGGTTTTACTCGGGAGGGGCTGTTATACACAGAAGCACTAGCCCAGCGGCGCACGAGGCTACAGAGCAGAGACTGCTACATCTATGCGGGGAGGATCTGGGCCGGCAGGTCAGCATGTCACTTTCTCTCTGAAGGAAACCTGGAATGGTGTCTCGCAACCTCCGCCTGGAAGGGAGGAGAAAGGAAATGCTGCTTAGACATTAATGGCCTTCCCATGCTTACCCCAGGACTTGTAGCATAGCCAGCAGCCTCTCCCATAGCTGCTTAGCCCAGGCCAGGACTTAGGGAGACCCTGGGTGGTGACACAGAGCCAGAAAGACCCATGGGGTCTGTCAGTGTCCAACAACCCTGAATCCCTTTCTATTCATTACAGCCCTGTCCTGTCTCTGCCACCAGGGACCCCACACTCCCTTTAACGAGGGGTCAGCCATATTTTTGGTGAGCTCCAATTTGGGCCAGAGCAAAAAAATTCCTTGTAAGTCACTGTGAGATCCCTGCATGAGAGTGTAATGGCTTGCAGTGTTTGACACATCCCACACTGGAAACAGGTGCTGCTCCTGCTGGGAAAGGGTTAATTGGGTTCTACTAACTCTGAGGTGGGTGATTCATTACCCCACCCAGAAATAAGGGAGGTGGGTGTGGTTCTCTAGAGAGAGGATCTAGGGTGAGAGCTGAACAGTCCTGAGGGAGGAACTGGAGGAGCAGCCCAGGCTGGGGAGCAGGTTGAGATGAACTTTATGTTCATTTCAGTGTTCAGAGGGGCAGAGCATGTGGGCCATGTCTCAAGCAGGCTGGGAATGGCACTCGCTCAGAGAGAGCCTCTCTAAAGGTCACACTCTGTATAAATACCTCTGTCGTGCTCTCCAGACTGGAGCAGTGGAAGAGAAGCCACACCCCTCTGGAGAAGCGATCCTACTCACCTATGCAGCATCCGTCATGCATTTGTCTGGGGAGAGAAGTACAAACAGAGATCAGCTGACATGGGCACCCGCCTTTGGAGAGACCCACTGGACTGAACCCATGGGGGGAACCCAGCATGAGAGCCTCTGCTTAGTGCTTCCCTGGGCTGTTAGCCAGGTGCAGGAAAGCCCAGCAGAAAGCAGAGAGCCTTCCCACCCCCACCCCCGAGGAAGGGCTGTGAGAGCAGAGAAAGCCGGTTCAACAGCACTTCCCGCGAGGGAGCACTGCTGTCAAGGACCAGCTGTCATAGACACTGGCATGTGCAGCAGGCAGCTGACATTTGTTTAAAGGTGTGTTGGGGGGAGCCTCTTCTGTTCCCATTAAAAAGATAAGCACAATTTGAGGCACAATTAAATGTCCCTGCTCAATGCAGGATTGGAATAGCAGAGAGCTGCACGTCGGGACGGAGGGGCATCGGCTGAGCCGTGCAGGGTTCAGGGCTGGACTAGGGGGGGTCGGGACGGAGGGGCAATGGCAGAGGGATTAGCAGGGGCACTGCAGTGCTTTACTACTGTAGGAAGCTTTGCAGTTTGCCCACACTGTGCCTGTCCCAAGCCGGTCCCATTAGTCCCAGACATTGCTGGGCTGTCTGTCCAGGGAGCAGGACCTGGCCTGCCTCCTTTCCAATGGTTTTATCTACTTTAAACGTATTTGGCGACTAGACGTCACCTCTGTTCCACACCCCCGTGCCCTGAGGAGACGGCTGGGCTGCTGCAGCGCGGGCTGAGCTCACAGCTCGGCAGAGCGGCTGGTGACCTTCGCCCTGGGCAGCGCCATGGAAAGGCCACTAGGAAAAGACCGAGGGAGCTGATGGGCCTTAAGGCAGGACTGTTCCACGCAGGCTCTTCCCCAGCCTGGGGAGCCCGCATGACTGTCCTTGTGCTGAGCTCCATCGCAGTGCAGCTAGTGGTCCCCTGCCATTCCCTCCCGCTCCGTCCCTTTGGGGGCTGAGGCTGAACAACCCTGAACAGTGACAGCTACGGGCTTTATTTCCATCCAGAGGCCTCCATTGGCGCCATTGGCCCCAGCTTATGAGCTGCAGGTCTGAGACCCTGGAATGGAGGATGGGAGGCGACCTCTACTCAGCTCGGCTTGTTGGGAGTGGGCCAGGAACCAAGCCTGCAATGGAAGGGCAAACTGGGTGGCCTCCCCCTGAAACCTCAGCCCAACAGTGCTGTCCTCTGACTAGTTGCCCCCTTGACTGCACCAGGGCGACACAGGTCATGGTCACTCCTGCGAGCAAGAGTTAGCAAGAGTTTTTTGTCTGCTGTGGTGGGGCGAGTGCAGGTGCCGGGTGCTCTGGGCGAATCCCTCCATCGGCCGTCTCCTCTGCCCTCCAGTGTGTGCAGTGAGCTGAGCTCCTGTGGAACTGGGTCTGGGGCTGACGGACCTGCCAGCAGTGAGGACAGGCCCTTGCTGCTTTGTGTGCCCGATTCCACTAGCGAGCGCAGCCCGGGTTCCTGAGGGGCTGGCACTCACAGTCCGGCATCCTTCCCAGTCCAGGCAGGTTACGCTCCAGAAGGAAGAGTCCTCGTTTAGTGGAGGGTTTGCAAAGAGGTGACGCTGCAGTCCCCTCGGACGCAAAACTGAATGGATTTGCAGCAGTGTCAATGAGAGCAGCAGCTAGTCCGAAGTGTGGGTCATCTCTTCGGTGGAGTGTGTGGACGTAGCTCCCTAGCACTGGCTAGCTGCTGAGGACGTCACGTCACATTAAATCCTCGCCTAGACCCAGGAGCAGTGAGCTTTCCATTGCTCACACAAGTGGGGAGCATTTCCTGGCCGTATGTGTAAGAGTCACAGGCTCCTTCAAGGGATGGTGCTTGGCCAATGCTGCCAAGTGGATCAGCAGTTTCCCCTCTGGTTCAGAGCAATGGAGGCAGCGTCCAGCACGGCTGGAGTTATTGGATAATGAAGGGAATGTGTACAGTGCCAGTGAGTTTCAGGGGCACTGAGCGCCCTCCATTTCCAATCAAGTCAGCAGGGGGCAAATTTAGGAGCCTCTCTTTGGACACAGATGGCCAGATTGAGGAACCTACGTAGAATAAGGCTGGGCGAGAGCCTACGTTCCCTCTAAGCTGCGTGGCCGCCCCACAGGCTATCAAGGGCCACGCAGGTGGGGAGGGGTACCTCTCTCCTGGCCCCAGGCTGCTACAGCGAGAGAGGGCTGGGGGAAGTTCTCTCTCCATGCCAGAGCCTCGGGGAAGCCTGCAACCCGAACCCCTCATCCCCAGCCCCACCCTAGACCCGCACCCCCAGCCAGAGTCCTCACCCCCCCACACCCTATCCCTCTTCCCCAGCCCTAAGCCCCCTCCTGCACCCTGAACCCCTCATCCCTGGCCCCACTCCAGAGCCCTCACCCCCAGCCAGAGCCCTCACCCCCCCACACACACCCTAAACCTCTGCCTCAGCTCTGTGCCCCCTCCTGCACCCTGAACCCCTCATCTCTGGCCCCACCCCAGAGCCCTCACCCCCCCCACACACCCTATCCCTCTGCCCCAGCCCTGAGCCCCTCCCACACTCCGAACCCCTCAGCCCCACCCCCATCACATATCACCTCCATATTGGTGCACATGTCACTCCACACATGGATGTAAAAAATGAGAGGGAACATTGGCTAGAGCTACACAGCTGGGCACGCAGCACATAATCAATCTGCATTACAGCCAGGCTTGCCAAGGGCACCCTAGGCTCCTGAGCACCACAGGGCATTTCTCCCAATCTTCTCTCTTGGCTTGTTTACCTACGGTTTGTTCTTACCAGTTTTTGGCAGCAGGAGAATAGCGTCCTCTGGGAGCCCCTGCGCCAAGGAGAACTGGGTGAACTTCTCCTGTAGTTTGGGGTTCAGCTCCGTAGTTCTGCCTGCAGCCAGGGAAGCAAGATGCTCCGGGTGAGAGTGAGCCCCGTCCATGACAGCCTGTGAGTCAGCACTAGGCACCAGAGACCCACAACACAGGGTCTGTGTCCGGCAGCCTCACCAGCGAATCCCCTTTCTGTGCATCACAACCAGCCTTGCCTCAGCTCGGGACACAACAGCCACTGCCCTGCCACTGGGCTCTGAGGCAGAGCCTCTGGCTCTGCAGGGCCCCAGGACCCCACCCAGCTCCTTCCTGGGGGATGAGCCCCCACTTCCTCAGGGCAGAGCCTGCAGAAATTCAAACCAGAGCCATGTGGAGTGGAAGGAGGGTGTCTCTCAGATGTGGGGCCGGAGGGCTGGAGGGGAGCTCTGCGTGGCTGCTGGCAGAGTTCCCCAATGTGCAGGACAGAGGTGCCGCCCCTGGGCCTCGGATCCAGGTGCCACGTACCGTACAGAGTCACTATGGTGGAGGTGTCGGTGCCCTTGAACTTCTTGGTGTACAGCAGGGCGTACTCGTCGTAGTTGGTCTCCACCACACGGATGTCGTGCTGGCTGCCCCAGCCTGCAGGGGGCATGGACAGAGGCACAGGGCAGAGATGAGCAAGCACAGATACCAGTGCATATTTGGAGCGGGGCTTCCCCCCAGGCCTGACACCCCCAGCTAACGAGCGGGGCTCCCCCCCAGGCCTGACAGCCCCAGCTAACGAGCGGGGCTCCCCCCCAGGCCTGACACCCCCAGCTAACGAGCGGGGCTCCCCCCCCAGGCCTGACAGCCCCAGCTAACGAGTGGGGCTCCCCCCCACAGGCCCACCGCCCCACAGCTGGTGTAAACAGGCATTGACTCCAGCGGAGCCGATTCACGCCAGCTGGTCGGGAGGCCACGCCCCTGATTCTGAGCCTGACAATCTCTCTTTGGGTGGTTTGTCCCCCATCTGGTACTGGGACAAAACCGCCCGTGGTTTTGCGCGATATTGGACTGGTTACAGCATTTTGAAGCGCATGCGGTTCTGCCCTATGCCAGGGCACGCTGGCCGGAGCAGGGCAGTGCGCTCTTCAGCACGGCGCCCCATGCGGCGGGACTTTGAACGCCCAAGGCAGCATTTGGTTCTAGAGACACAATTTTGTCCTAGGTGCCCCCTGCTCAGCCAATCCAAATGCTCCTGTCACTCTGCCAGATACTCAGACACAGGCTGGGGGCTCCGCAGCGGTGACTCCATGTCAAAACCTGCCGAGATGACTGAAACGCAGGGCTCTGATTAGCCCTGCACCCCCTGCTCCCACTGACTTCACAGCGCTCCCACCCTGAGTCAGGCCGTGGCAGAGTGTGGGTCATGGGGCCAGGAATCCAGCCCCGACGGCTCTCGTTCTGGTGCCCTGGCCCATTGCACGCACACTTTTTACAATGGCAACTGGGCCCCTAGCACAGGCGCCATTCTCAGGCTGAGCTCCTCAATCTCTGCTAAACCCTTGTGCTAAATCTGCTCCCATTTGGGACTGGTCTGGAGCTGGAAGGTGCCTCTAAGGAGAAAGCTGTGGGTTTATTTGTCTAATGACTCCTGCTCATCCTGCCCAACAAGGGGCAGACTGTCCTGCTCTCAGCTGCCTGGCACTGCCCGGGACACGGCGTGCCAGGGCAGGGCAGGATGCTGTAATGGAGCCAGCGCTGAAAGCACATGCACTCACGTGGGCTGGTGTAGCTGAATCGGCCTGGCTGCTCTGTCTTGAGGAAAAGGCTGTTCCTCTTCTCGCACCGATCAAACCTGGGGCAGTGCGTGGGAAAGGCAGAGAACAAGCATGTTAGCAGGCTGAGGGCAGACCGATTTTCCCATTGCCCCCAGCGGTGGAGGGAGATCCAGCGTCCAGCTGGTGGGCAATGCCTGACGCCTGGCTGGGCTCTCTTCCTCTTCCTTACACACTGCCACTGGCACAAGGTAGAGGAGATTCAGACCCTCGGGTCTTTAAAACCAGCAGCCCCTGGGCTTGGGAGAGACACAGGTGTCTCCTGCCCTCTGGCATCTGAGCCTTCGGCTCCCACTGGCTTCAGTGGAAGCTAGGGGCAGTCAGTACCTTGCAGGGACCAGTGTGGGTGGACCCCCTATGGCCACTGCTGGGAGAGCTGAAATTCCCCCAAACTCCACCAGCCAGACCCCACCCTCGGGTGCACAGCAAGCTGAAAGGTGCGACCTCCATGCTGCTGCCTTTCACAGACTGCAGAGAGAACCCAAAACCCCCTCTAGGGGGCACAAGAGCCCAAGTTGGGATCCTCCGGCACTGGCCAAGGAAATCTGCTCAAACAGCAGCTTTGTCACTGATGTGCTGCGCCTGCTTGGCGGGGACTCCAAGCACCTGGCCTTGCTGCTGGATACCAGGACTCTCTACGCTGGCAGAGCGTGATCTGGAGCGAGCCTCCATGTCAGATATCGCCCCCCAAGCCGGCAGAGTCACGTCATTACCAGCCCCCCATTACCAGCTCCTACAGCGCCATCTAGAGAGCCAGTCAGCCATCCCACCACCTGGCATCCACATCGCATGGCAGGGACAGGGAATCAAGGAATCAGGTCTCCTGGGATCTATTCCCAGCTCTGACACTGACTCGCTGTGTGACCTTGTCTCGTCCCCTCTCCGTGCCTCAGTTTCCCCATCTGTGAAATGGGTCACCGTAACTGACTTAATGGTTGTGGGAGCTAATTAATGGCTCCAGAGTGCTTTGAGATCCTCGGATGGGAGGGCAAAGCATTGTTTGGACCCCCACAGGAGAGCTTTCTGTCTGACCCACCACAACCCATGTGGGCGGCAGCCCCCCCCCCCCCAGTAGTTGAAACAGAGCCTGTCGGGCTAAGCTGGGAATCATAACTGAGAGGAGCAGTGGGGGGGAGACCCAGGGGGAATCCCAAGGCTGGGGCAATACAGAATGTCAGATGCAGAGTATTCCAGGGAAACCCGGCCCCTCCCTCCCATGGCAGGGACAGGATGCTGCGCCTGGCAGCCCCCCAGGAAGGACTCTCCAAGGGCTCCTGGCTGGGGCCTGCTGCTTGGACAGGGCCAGGCTGTGACCGACACCCTGGAGGCTCCAGGAGGGGCTGAGCCACAGGCAGCCAGATCCCCCCAAGAGTCTGGTCAGGTGGCTGGCTTCGGTCGCACAGGGCAGTTTGCACCCAGAGGTGCTAGGAGGGAACGATCGCTGCACTCCCCGAGCCCAGGCCCTGGGACTGAGCACTGCCCTTGCTCCAGGGCGTAACAGGGAGGAGAAGGCTGCTTGTGCCCGGCCCCAGTGGCCCCCCACTCCCAGACCCGCAGACAAGGGGCACCAGACACCCACTATCCATGTCAAGATGGGGACAGGACCCCCAAGCCCACCCGGGGTCTCCCTGGGACTGGCGAGAGCATCCCTTGGTTGAGGGACCCCCCAGCGCCAGCTGGGCCCTGGGAAGGGGGTGGGATGAGCCTTTGTGAGGTGGGAACGGCGCCCTTCCCCCTCGGCAGGGCAGTGGCTCCACCGGCACCAGCAGCCTTACTTGGGGTAGGTGGAGGTGACATTCAGGTTCCCATCTGCTGCGGGCGTGACGACCGTGGTGCACATCTTCAGCACCTGCTTCTTCTCCATGAACCACCTGGAGTTGGAGGCCAGGCCGATGCTATACCACTTCCCTGTGAACTGCACACAGCCCCCAGTCACCGCGGGCACTGCCAGGGCAGGCCAGACCTGGGTGCAGCGAGCCCAGGGTCCTGCCTCGGCCAGACCTGCTTCAGATGAAGGTGGAATAACCTGCCCACCTGGCTCTGCTCAGCCCCGTCTGTGCCCGGACAAGTGCCACCCACCACTCTAGAGATGACCAAGCCGCTCTGCCCTGCACAGCCCCACACACTGGAGGCTCAGCATCTGAACCTGGATCCAAATCTTCCAGCTGTCCTATACTGGGCTGAACCAGAACCCCAGATCCAAACACACTCTCAACTGGGGGGAGGGGAGTTCAGCACCCAAATCCAGCTTGGGACCCCAATTCTCAGCTGGGCGCCAGCCACCTTCATAAGGGCCTGAGCCACCCTCTGCTCTGAATTGCCCTGCTCTCGGGACCGGCTGGAATCAGGATCCAGATCCATCCCTGCCTCTGAAAAGAGAAGGAAGGGAGCCAATCCTCTGGGCATGGCACACACAGGACGGGCCAGGTGGTTACCTTCTCCGGCTGAAAGTCGGGTTGTACGGTGACTTCCTCCTGCCCATGGAGAGCACCAAACAGGGCCAGCCCCAGGAGGCTGAGCAGCGGGACCTGCATGCTTCTGTCTCTTCCCTTCCCTGGGGCCCTTTGGAGCTGAGCTCTCTGCGGAGCAGAGGGAGAGAGGCAGGCGTGTGTGAGCAGGAGCCCCAGCGGAGCCCCCTATTTATTGGGAGGCAGCTGACATCCCAGGGTGGGATAACATAACACTAGCAAATGCCAGCCCTCATCACTCCCCTGCCGAGCTGGGTTATGCAAGAGGGAGTGAGCCAGTGAGCAGCAGGCTCTGAAATGCAAAGGGCAGGCTGGGGGCTGGGCACCCACAAACTGCTCCCTGCTGTTGACTTTAGCTATTTGCCTCCCAATGCCAAAAACTCTCACAGCAGAAACAGTGGCTCCCAGCCAGTTTTGCAACCCTCCCTCCCAGCCCCCCAGGAACAGCAGAGAGTTTGGCTTCAGCTGGCGGAGAATGAAAAGATGTAAACTGCAACCAACAGATGAGCAAGAACACCACCGCCAAATCTATTCCTAAGGGAGAGCGGGGCTGGGGGAGCAGATGGTTCCAGCCTGACCCAGGCAAAGGATTTTCCACCTTTCCCCACATGCACAGAGCAACCTGTGTACTCATCCTCTGAATGGTTTGGCCATAGATTCAGGAAAACAACAAAAGCAAGACAAGTATCAGGGGGTAGCTGTGTTAGTCTGTATCCACAAAAACAACGAGGAGTCCGGTGGCACCTTAAAGACTAACAGATTTATTGGGCATAAGCTTTCGTGGGTAAAAAACCCACTTCTTCAGATGTATGGAGTGAAAATTACAGATACAAACATAAATATACTGGCACATGAAGAAAAGCAAGACAGGAGAAAAACAAAGCACCCAGTAGAGAGAGAGCACAGAGTGTGTGCCTCTCCACTGACGTGCTGCATGTCTCAGGGCCAGGGGCTCTTTAAAGCTGGATCATGTGATTCAACTTATGTCAGAATCCAAGCCCCACGTGTGACAGTCTCCTGTCTACCAGCCACAGGGTTGCAACTGAGGCTATGTTTACACTGGCACTTGTCTTTCAGAGGCGCCGCTCGTTGGGGGTGGACGTTTTTTGTCGGCAGGAGAGCCGATAAACAGCGGCCTCACTGCACGACTTTTAGCGGCACGGCTGTAGTGACCTAGCCACGTCGCTAAAGCTGTGTAGTGTCGCTAATACACCTCATAGCTTTTGGAGGGTTGGTCCTGAGCCTATTGAGCTGAGCCCCTGGTCATTCCCTCCTACTGTCCATTCTCCTTCTCTGATACCAGAGAAAACTTTCTTTTTGCAAAAATCACTTTTCTCTTTGCGTTCCACTGCCTCCCAGCATGCAGCTGCTCTGGCAGTCAGGCAGACTCTGGTGCATTTCAACATGCAGAGAAAACAAACTCGTGGTAGTCCCAGAGCAACGTACAGCACAAAGTTCATGGCAGAAAGCTAGGCCTGACATTCCCTTCCCATGATCCACAAGGACCAGGTCAAGGCTACCTGCTCTCTCTGTCGAGTGCTCCCTGTGACCACGTCCATAGATGTGTTCTGTATCTGGCCCCAGTCAGGAATAGCCTGCTAGGGCTTGCTGGCCCAGCAAAGCAGTACAGCACATGCCCAGCCCCTTGAAGTCATTGGGGTGGCTCAGGTGCTCAGAGCCTTGCAGGATTAAGTCCTTAATTAGCAACACTTGAAAGTGTCTCTTGAAATAAATGGGTGGTTGGTGTTTCTGCTGGCAAGGATCCTTCCCACAATCCAGAAGAGCAAGTTTGTGGCTACCACTGATGTGATGCACAGCAGTAATGTGAGGAGTGTCATATCTAAGCATGGCCAGCACAACCCATGCTCATTGCAGCTCCATTGAAATCTGGCCAAGCCAGGTTTGATTTGAGCTCTTCAGCCTTGATCCCAACAGCTCCTAAAGCTGTTCTTATTCCCTGGATGATTCCATGGGCTGCCCTAGATCCCAAGCCGACTATCAGCAAAGCAAGGACCAGCTCTGCATCCTGCCCGTAACTCTAACAGAGCTGAAATGCAGTAATGAGCCTGGTTTCTGCACGCATTTCTGAGATACTTCCAAAAGGGTGTGTCTGCACTGCAATTAAAAACCCAGGGCCCGGCCAGGCCAGCTGACTTGGGCTGCGGGGCTGTTTCATTGCAGTGTGGGTCCCGCCTGAGCTCTGGGACCCTCCCAACTCGTAGAGTTCTAGAGCCTGGGCTCCAGCCGGAGCCCAAAGTCTACATCACAATGAAACAGCCCCGCAAGCTCGAGTCAGCTGGCACAGGCCAGGCACAGGCCAGTACACAGACCCTCAGAGGCTTGCTTAGCCGTCTCTCCCAGCTGTTTTGTGGGGTGAAGAGGGCAGATTTTGTATGGTACATCTCACCGCGGTTCTTGGGGACAAAGAGTTTTCTGCTTCCGTGTCTTTTGCAGGAACAGCAGAATAAATTCTAGAGGTGAAATCCTGGCCAAACTCGCATTGCCTTCAGTGGAGCCAGAGCCCTACAGGTCTTATCCCCACTCCCACAAACCCACCTAATGCAGAAAGCATCTCATGCCTCCTACAACAGACACGAGCCATTTCCTCTTCCAGACATGGAGCCCCAGGGTATTTCGCTTTCCATGAATTATCTGGGAGGTGCCTTTACACCGTTCCTTAGCACACTTTTCTGTGCCTTTCCCTATATGCTTCATTGGCCAAAGGCCTTTGCTGTTACCTTCTGAACTGTCTATTTTTACCTCAAGTCCTACAGCATGGTTCAGTGTGTTGGCAACTTTTTTTTCTCTGGCCTTCTAACCTTGCTGTGTGCTGCAGGGCAATGCACTGGCCCCGTTGTACAAACACACATAAACAAGCCACGAGAGAAAAGTATGATTGGCAAAGCATGCCCTCCCCTTGTGACTAGTGGCAACAAAGCCAACTGCCCAAAGCCCCTGGTACAGAGCACCCAAACCAAGCCTGCCCCTCCACCTCCTAATTGCCTTCACACGGGGCTTTCAGGGGACATGTAGCATTGTGCACTGGGGTGAATTTCAACCTAAACTTGTTCATTTCTACAGAAGCCTCCCATGGTCGCTAAAAGCAGCAATCCTGCTTGGCTCTGTCAGCCCAGTCTGAGCTCTTTGGGGTTTTCCTAAAGCCCCAGCTTCTGGAGTTCTGGGACTAGGTGAGAATCTCAGCTTTCAGTTAAAAAAACCAACGTGGCAGTTTCTTGCTCTTGTGGTTGTGGAGAAAAGCTTGAAAATGTGACACCCCCCCCCGCCCCACCACTGCCAAAAGGCTCAGGAAGCAGAAGAGGAATGAAGAGAACCCAACAGTGATAGGTTTTAAAAATCTCATGATTTTTAAGCCACTCTCATGATTTTGGGGGCCTGACTCATGATTTTGGCAGAACTGCGCCCCACCTAGTCACCAATCTCTCTGTCAAACAATGCCTCCTGCATGGGAAGTTTTAACAATTAATTTATGTCCCCCTAACTCTGGCCTCCTGTCCAGTGACCTCCAACAGATCAGGTGCCTTAACTGAAGAATCCTTTGCTAGTTAAAGGATTTGAGTGAGGACAATTCTCAATTGTCTGCACTGAATTCTAACAATCCCAAGGTTGTCAGTGTCTCCTCATCTATAAACTCCTTTGTCCTGTTTATCAGCTGAGCTGCCCTGCTCTTTACAAAGGCTCTGGCCAGTCTGAGCTTGCATGGCAGAGGGAAAGGATCTGGGCTTTGGTGAAATTCCCTGTCTTCACTAAATTGTATCCGTAGAAACAAAATCACTAATTCAAGCAATGATCTATCATCAGCCCATTGTGCAGCCGCTAGAGAAGGGGTGTGGTCTTGGCTTGTATCCACAGAGCTGTCCACATCCAGGGAGTTTCTGCTGTCACTTTGTATAAGGAATGCTACCGCAGTGAAATATTTCGATCTCAAGGGCAGCACTGTAGAATGAGACACCTTGTAGCTCGCAGCCCATTGCCTGCCCTTATCTCTGGAGGTCACACTGTAAACCAGCCACANTCCTTGTTCTGTCATCTGGTACCACTGAGAACAGTCTAGATCCATCCTCTTTGGAACCCCCTTTCAGGTAGTTGAAAGCAGCTATCAAATCCCCCCTCATTCTTCTCTTCTGCAGACTAAACAATCCCAGTTCCCTCAGCCTCTCCTCATAACTCATGTGCTCCAGCCCCCTAATCATTTTTGTTGCCCTCCGCTGGACTCTTTCCAATTTTTCCACATCCTTCTTGTAGTGTGGGGCCCAAAACTGGACACAGTACTCCAGGTGAGGCCTCACCAATGTCGAATAGAGGGGAACGATCACGTCCCTCGATCTGCTGGCAATGCCCCTACTTATACAGCCCAAAATGCCGTTAGCCTTCTTGGCAACAAGGGCACACTGTTGACTCATATCCAGCTTCTCGTCCACCGTAACCCCTAGGTCCTTTTCTGCAGAACTGCTGCCTAGCCACTCGGTCCCTAGTCTGTAACAGTGCATGGGATTCTTCCGTCCTAAGTGCAGGACTCTGCACTTGTCCTTGTTGAACCTCATCAGGTTTCTTTTGGCCCAATCCTCTAATTTGTCTAGGTCCCTCTGTATCCTATCCCTACCCTCCAGCGTATCTACCACTCCTCCCAGTTTAGTGTCATCTGCAAATTTGCTGAGAGTGCAGTCCACGCCATCTTCCAGATCATTAATGAAGATATTGAACAAAACCGGCCCCAGGACCGACCCTTGGGGCACTCCGCTTGAAACCGGCTGCCAACTAGACATGGAGCCGTTGATCACTACCCGTTGAGCCCGACGATCTAGCCAGCTTTCTATCCACCTTATAGTCCATTCATCCAGCCCATACTTCTTTAACTTTCACTCCTACATTGGGATTATTTTATCTGTAAGATCTGGAAACCCTAGGCAAAGCCCTGCCCGGCCTCTCTAGTCCTACTCCTCCCATTCCCAATCCAGTCCTGCTCTGGGCACCAGCTGGGTTTGGGACAGTGTCACTCGGAGCTGAGCTAGGAGGAGCGCTGAATGAAGACAGCCACGCCATGAGGCCTGGAGGGAAAGGGACAGAAACCCAGGAAGATCAGGGCAGTGAGTGGAAGCCTCCCAAATAGACCCCCCACCCCTAGGCCTGCTCCCTGCAGGAGGGAGGGTGTCTAGGTTTGCTCACCTCATTGTTAAACTGGAGAGAGATGATGAGCCCAAAAGGAGGGGCAGCGTGCTCCAGTGAGTAGGGCCTCAGCCTGGCAGTCCTGAGGCCTGGCTTCTGTTCCTGGGTTGGCTAGGTGCCCCTCACTTAGTCAAGCCACCTCTCTGTGGCCAGCTTCCACCTTTGCACATGTGGGTAATAAAGCCCTGGCCTTTTGCCAGGATAAGAGGTGCTATGGAGCAGCCCTGAGGCTAACGCACAGTGCTGGGAGTCAGGGCTCCTGGATTCTAATCCCAGTTTTGCTGCTAGCTGACCCTGTGACCTTCAGCAAGGCCAGTGCCTCAGTTTCCCCATCTGTAGCACACAAGTTCTGCCAGGGAAGTGTGGGGGTTAATACATTTGTATTTGTGAAGTGCTTTGAGATCCTTGCAGGGGAAGGGCTGTGAATGTGCAACATGTTTTTAACACAGAGACTTTCCTGAATATTAGTGCATCAGCCAGGACAAAGAGACCCTGCTACAGTCCTGCCCTGCTCTGGCTGGGGCTCCCTCACCAACATGCTCCCAGCTCCCAAGCCCAGCCGCTCCCCACAGCTCCTTCTCTGCCAGGGGAATTTTACGTAAGGTGCCTGCTTTCGTAACAGCTGCTTTTTCTGCCCCAGGCTCCCTGCACACATTCCCCATGTCCAGCTGCGGCCGGTTTCTCCGGCAGAAAGAGCTGCTGTGCAAGGGGGGCTTTATCCTTTATTAAAACAACACCGAAGCCAGGCGGGGTGGGAGAGTCCTAGGGGGTGGAGGGCAGAGCGGGGCTAGGGTCGAAGCCTGTCCCCACCCGTATCCCACTGGTCTGTAAAAACCCCTGTCCATAGAGACGGGGTCGCAAGCCAGACCCATCTATTCCCGTGGCCTCCCTCCCCGTAGCGTCTGGCCCACACACATTTCTGACTTCACCCCCAAAGCCCCACGAGGGGGAAAGGATTAGCCATTTGCACCCATTGCCACTGTGTCAGAGGCCCCCCTGCAATCGGGGCTGTATGTGAACAGAGTGAGAGACAGGCCTTGCCCTGAAACATTTACAGACTAAATAGACAAGACGAAGGGCGGGATTGTTATCCCCAGCTCACTGGTGGGGACTGGAGGTGCAGAGAGGGGATAGGACTTGCCCCAGGTCACCCAAGAGGTCTGGGGCAGATCCAGGACAGGATCCCAGCAGTGTTGACTCTGAGTACAGATGGTGTCTGGAAACTGTCACGCCTACTCCAGACCTTGCGCTTGCAGGCCAGCTTCTGGTGTCATTTACCCCCATGAAATGTCATTGGTTTCAGAAGGTGTGAAAGCAGCAATTGGACTGAAATCTCTGTTCCACTGCAGCACCATGTATTGGCTTCATGTGCATGTGGATCCGATGTGCTGTTGCTTTTCACTGGCTGGGCTGACAGATAGGCTAAGAGACCTGAAATTAGCGCTGCTAATAAAAGAGGATTTCTATTAGCTTAAGCAGCAGGGGTCTGTGGGCGAGGGGCAGAAGTACTGGGGTTCTAGGCTGAGTTCCCCACGTGGCTGTCACAGCATGTGGGTCCCCAGTAGGCTGAGCCCCTCAGAGCTCTCAGGGGTTTGCAATCCAGTTGTTGAAGGCTTGTTGGTTTGGCATCAGATGTTGACTATCCAGAGTCTAGGTGAGTGAACTAGGTAAGTCACCTGGGAACAAGGGCCTGGCTTCACGTGAGGGGGGGGTGTTAAATAATGAGACTGACATTCATTTCTACAGCACCTTTCATCACGAAGGAGTCCAAAGTACCTGTACTAGAATCACTGAACTACAGCCACCTCTGGGGAGGAGCATGGCAGCTGTTTAACAGGGCACAGCAACATGATGCACATTTAGGACAGAAAGTGAAGCAAGCTGTAACTATCTGAAACTGCGGGGGGAGGGGGGATTTTTGGGGTATGGGACAGGACACCAGGGCTGGCACTTTGACTCTCCAAAAGGTGTCGACAAGACATAGGTGCCTCTGCCTGGCAGTGATCCTTCTGCTGCTGCGGGACAGTGGTACCCAGCAGGACACTGGTCCCAGGCATTTTGCTCTGCCAGGGCTGGAGCAGTGGGATGCCCAGGAGATACTGCCAGCTGAATTATGACTGCATGGCACATGGGCAGCAGGAACAATGAGCAGCGAACACAGTGGAAGGGTCAGTGGGGTTGCCTTACGTAAGCTCCCCTGATAAACAACATGTGTTAGGAATTTCAGACGAGATTGCAAAACCCCAGTGGTTGGGCGTTGGCGAAAACAGCACCACTCCCCCTGGGCCTCTCTGCAAACGACAAGCCCACCCTCCCAGCGGGGTCCTTTCAATCCCTGTGTCCACTCAGCAAAAACACGGGGCTCATGCAGGGGCTTCTCTCCGTCCTGAACATTCCTGCCAGTCCCCACTCTGCATGGCCTGGAAACATCCCAGCCCAGGCTGCACGGGGTGAGCTCCCGACACGGCACACATCAAACATGGCTCAGCCTGGCTAAGCAGGTTTTTAATCATATTCCTCAAGCCCAAGGTCTCTATCCCTGTCCACCTTTCAGTCCCTCTTACAGAGCCAGCTCTGTCGGGAGTGACGCATACTGGTTTGTCCTCTCGCTCTCCCCCGTCCCCCGCAGATGGTCGTTAGATCGCATACTCCTCGGTGCGTGGCCAGCCCCAGGTGTTTGGGAGGCCCCTGGAACATAGGGGTGCTAGTACAAATCAGTAAATAACAGCACAATTGGGGAACACGGTTCCAACATGCTTTGGTCGCATGTCCCCTACAGGACTGGAGCATGTGTCACCATGTTGCCGTGCTGCCATGTCATAGCTGGGTACCGTGACACAGTAAATGGGACCAATGGGTGGCAGCTTTGGGTTCTGTTCAGTGCGTGCTCCCGGGCTCACTGAGCTGTGGCTTGTCCACGTGGGGAGGGTTTTGTAGATGATCATATGGACTTTTGCAGAATAACAAATCCAAACAAGTGGGGCCATGCAGCCAGCCTTGACCCATCTCCTCCTGCATCAGCACACAGCATTCTGGGCAGGTGTCACAGGGTGCATTGTTCCAATGATGGGCGCTATACACTCTGGGATTCTTCTCGTGGTGCATTGTGGGATACCTTCAGAAAGCCACTGGAATTCTGGGTCAAACTAGCACAGTCGCATAGAATATTAGGGTTGGAAGGGACCTCAGGAGGTCATCTAGTCCAACCCCCCTGCTCAAAGCAGGACCAATCCCCAGACAGATTTTTACCCCAGTTCCCTAAATGGCCCCCTCAAGGATTGAACTCACAACCCTGGGTTTAGCAGGCCAATGCTCAAACCACTGAGCTATCCCTCCCCCCCTTAATCCCGCTGTCTCTTTGGGGAGGAGGAGAAAGGGCTGGGCTGGAAGGGCACAGTGTGCAGGTATGTGGGTGAGCATCTGGGACTGGAATCCAGCACTGGGTGAGCTGTAACTTAGGGCTGTCGACAAGGGACACTGGGATGGTGCCAGGTTGTGTGCAGGGGGGCAGGATGAGAGTGGCACCGTCATGCTGAATAGGGCTGATGCCTCCACGCGCAATGCTGGGTTTTCTCGGCTTGCCCTGCAGGTGGCTGGTGTCTCTGTGGAGGATGAGGTGCATGGCTGGCACTGCCCCAAAGCAGCTGGTGCTGCTGTGGAAATGGCACAGAACAACTGGCTGCATGTCTGCAGGAGATACCCTATGGGACTGGCACCTCTGCGGATCCAGTACAGTGGTGGAAGGGCTGCCTATGGCTGGAGCCATGGAGAAGGGGACTGTGACACTGCAGGGGAGGGGGCTGCACATGGCCAGCACCACAGTGGGGTCTGCACACAGGGGAGGGGGCTGCATGTGGCTAGCACCCACAGTGCAAGCGGCTGCACCTGGCTGGCAGCACGGTGGAGGGGGCTGCCTGCAGGGGAGTGGGCTGCACACGGCCAGCACTGCAGCTGTGGGTACAGGGTACCGGTTACATGCCTGGGGTCTCTGCAGATGCTCTGGTCTAAGTGGCAGCAGGGGTCAGAGTGGCAGAGGGGTCTGTGCAGAGGCCCAGCTGGGTGGCTGGGTGGGGCCCAGATGGGGTTTCTCCTTTCAGCTTCAGCCCCTTGGCATTTAACCCGCGTGGGACTGTGGCTGAATGGATGTGTGTCCCCGAACCTCCGCTCCTCCCCAGATCAGCTGTTCAAGGCATTGCAGGGGAAGCGCAGGGTGCCGCAGATCAGCCATGTTCAGGGACCAGGGACTGAAGCCGTGATAAGGGGACAGGGCTGGGGCTGGGACCCATACAGCCAATGGGGCAAGGGGCGATGGAGGCATCTCCAGCAAACCGGGTTGTTGAAGGACTGCAGACTGGCTCATGCCTCCTGCCCCACAGGGTGAATGGCACTGACTGGCACAATGCTCCTGCAAGGAATGCCCTGCCGGGGCAGCAGGAATAACACTCACCACAGGGGCTGGAACCATATGGGGCCACGGGGGGGAATCCCACCTGCCCAACCCTCCTGGCAAACTTGTATCCTTTTCCCATCTGCAAGGAGCACAGGGGCCTTCCCAGCCTGGCCAGTGTTTATTGTGGATTCCAGAGAGAGAGCATGAGCTGGGCATCTGCTCCATGCCAGTCAGCACTGAGCCCAGCACAACGGCCCAGCCAGGCCCTGAGCAATTGAAAGGGGCAGCGCACAGGAGGTGGAAGCGAAGGGTTGCACGGCCGTGCTGCATCAGTGTCAGGGGAGCAGGGCAGTAGCAGTGAGGGGCAGCTGGGCTGGGGATCCCGCAGGAGGGCACGGGGGCAATGATGGATTAGCCACTAGGCCAACGGGGCCCCGGCCAATTCAGGGGCCCCAGAAAAATGGGTGCCCCTGTGCCCCAACCCACTCGGCCCACTCGGCGCTCCTGACGGGAAGTGGGGGGAAGCCCTTGCTCCCCAAGCCCGCTCCCTGGCAGGAGCACCGGACAGGCAGAGGAAGCCCCTGCACCCCAAGCCCGCCCCCCCGGCAGAAGCATGGAGGGGATTGGGGGGGACTGCGGGAGGAAGGGGTGGGGAGCGGGCCCCACTGCTCTGGTGCAGGGCCCCACAAAACCCGAATCTGCCTTTGTGTGGTGGTATCGTGTGGAAGAGACATGAGCCTGGGGAGTGAGGGGGAGCAAGGGCTGGGGGTGAACAAAGACTAGGGGAAGACCCCAGTCCCACCCCTTCATCACTCCCTTGGCCCAGCGTCCACCTGGAGCGCCCCAGCCCTGGCTGAATAACTGGGCCACAGAGTTCACTGGCAGCTCCCGTGGCCAGGCCCCTGCGCCCAGCATGGCTGCAGACGTGGCTGGTTGGCTCCCGGGGTCTCTGGCATTTCCCTCTTCACCTAAATCTTCGTTTCTGAAAAGCAGATAGAGAGGGGCTGAGGGGAGGGGCACCACCCGCTGCCATTCAGTCAGCTTTCCTCTGATGAGATAAGGGACGTCCTTCAGAGCCAATGACTGGGACTGGAGGAACGCCTCCTTATCCCGAAACATTAATGAGAGGGGTATTGGGCCACTGCCCCGGAACGGACCCCGTTCCCCCCCCAGGGAGCCCCCAGCCCACGTGAACCTGTCCCCCATGCCCCAGGGAGCCCCCAGCCCATCTGACCCCATACGCCAAGAAGCCCCACCTCTTCTGACCCTGTCCCCCATGCCGCAGAGAGCCTCCCCATCTGACCCTTTCCCCCATGCCCCAGGGAGCCCCCCGTGACATTCTATACCTTGGGGGCAGAGCTGCCCTTAGGATTTTGGGGGCCCTACGCAGTATTATTAAACTAGTGCCCCTATGCTCCACTGAAGGCAGTCCCCAGCTGGCGCCGCTGACCCCAATGTGTCGAGGGGGCACAGCCACCACCCCCGCCCGCGGACCCCCAGAACCCCCCATTGCTGACGCAGACGCTGCGGCAGTGGCTCAAGGCCGGCTTCGCGCTGTCACATGGGGGCTGCATCTTGCCAGAGCCCCCGGCCCTCCTGCGGCCCCAGCCACTGCTGGGTCATCACCTGACAGGAAGTACCAAGCAGTAATAACAACAACAATCATACAAGTGTGTGTGCGTGTGCATGCGTACAGAGTGTGTGTGTGTGAGAGAGTCAGTGTGTGTATGGGACTGTGTGTTGAGGGACTGTGTGACAGAGTGTGTGTTGGGGAGTGTGAGACTGTGTGTATGTGTTGCAATCTGTACTGGGGAACTGTGACTCGTGAGAGGCAGAATGTATGTGGGTGTGAGAGCCAGCCTGTGTGTGAGAGAGACAGTGTGTGTGTTAGGGAAGTGTAAGAGACAGTGAGCGCACTGTCACTTTANGTATGTGGGTGTGAGAGCCAGCCTGTGTGTGAGAGAGACAGTGTGTGTGTTAGGGAAGTGTGAGAGACAGTGAGCGCACTGTCACTTTAAGTCATCACCCCCCCCCACCCCCCCGCTCGGCCCAGCTCCCTCACTGACTCCTCCTGTCCTGGCCCCGGCCTGGCCCCTGCCGGAGACCGAGTCTCTCAGGCAGGGTCCAGGGAGGGACTCCGCTCTGGGCTCCCCGGGGCTGGGGCACCAGAGCCGGCTGAGGAGGGAGGGAGGGAGGGGGCGGGGTTGGGGGCGGGGAGAAGCCCGCCAGCCCAGCGCGGGGAGGGGCTGGAGACGAGAGGATTCCAGTGGCAGCCAGCGAGGAGAATGGTGCCCCAGATTTTCGGATGCCCTATGTAGCCGTTTATGCTGTGTATGCCTAAGGACAGCCCTGCTTTGGGGAGAGTCCTATAACCCCCGTATTCCTCATTTATATATAATTGTGATCTTGCATATAAAGCATGCCATGTCAGGTATCAGCTGAAAGCCATTGTTCTATCTAAATATGTATATAATCAATGCATATGAAATTATATGAATTGTGTTGTATGGTTTTCACTAAAACAGGCTGTGGGTTTGGGAAGCGCCCAGATACTAGATCTCCAGAGACAATGACAAGAGAAGAGGTAACCAGTGCCTGGGTGGGTGCTGAAAAGACATCACCATTGTCCAGCAGAGGAGTTACAATGCAATGACTCACTCACGGGGGTATTGCTTCACCTTGTGACTCAGCAGTGCCCACCAGACATGCCTGGACTTGTGTTCTCCAAACATATGGGCTAAGAGTATCAAACAGAACACAGGAGCCCACTGCTGCGTCTTTCTCCCGCCCACAACTTATGCTGCAAGCAACAAGGACACTCTGAAGACTGAAGACTCCAACAGAAGAGACTGGCCCAGGTTTAAGGGACAAACCTGTATATTAAGGACAGAAATATCCAGTGGGCTGAGAAAAAACTGCTTAATCTAGATGTTGCCCAGTCTAATAGGGTTGAGAGTTTAGACTGCGAGCTTATATTTTATTTTATTTTATTTTGGTAACTAACTCTGACTTTTCATNGCCCAGTCTAATAGGGTTGAGAGTTTAGACTGCGAGCTTATATTTTATTTTATTTTATTTTATTTTGGTAACTAACTCTGACTTTTCATCTATCACTTATAATCACTTAAAATCTATCTTTTGTAGTCAATAAATTTGTTTAACTGTTTATCTTTACCAGTGAGTTTGCCTGAAGTGTTTGGTAAGGGTGTTTGCTCCGGTTTACAAAGGCTGGTGTATATCCACTTTCCATTGATGAAGTGGGGAATCAATTAATAAAATTGCACTGCTCATCTTGAGCAGTGCAAGACGGTATATTCCTGAGGTACAAGGCTGGGAGCTGGGGGGATTTGGCTGGTGCCTTTCTCTGTGTGATTCATGAGCGGCTCTGGGAGCATTCATGCAGTCTAGCTGGTGTGGGGCTCCACATGCAGTTGTGCTGAGTGATAACAGGGCCTGGAGGGGTTTGCTGCTTGTCACTAGCAAGGCATTGTGAGAGACCGCCCGGGCTGGAGAAAGTTAAGGGGGCACAGCAGTCCCACAGTCCCAGGCTACAGCCCGGGGATCCCATCACATCCCCCATCTGACCCTGTCCCCCATGCCCCTGACATCCCCTCATCTACTCCCATCCCCCCACCCCAGAGAGCCCATCCCATTCTGACCCTGTCCTCTAGGCCTCAGGGAGCCTCTATCACAACTGCCCCTGTTCCCCCATCCCTTGAGAGCCCCCATATCTGACCCCACCCCAGAAAGCCCCCCATCCTCCCATCCCAGAGAGCCCCCCCCCATCTGACCCCATCTTCTCACCCCAGGGAGTCCACTCAGACACCAGTTTGTGGTCCATGGGTAAGCTGCCTGAGGCTGGCATTAGATGATGGAAAGGAGACTTTTCCACTTCCTTCCCTCTGCCCTCTCCCCGCCCCCTCTCCCTGCTGAGCTGGGGCTGCACAATACCATCCCACCCGCTAGGCCTTGAAGGCTGATGCGGGGCGTGGGGGGCACTTGCCCTGATGGCCGGGGCGAGTAGAGCAGCAACGGGCCTTGCNTCTTCTGCAGACTAAACAATCCCAATTCCCTCAGCCTCTCCTCATAAGTCATGTGCTCCAGCCCTCATTTTTGTTGTCCTCTGCTGGACTCTCTCCAATTTGTCCACATCCTTTCTGTAGTATGGGGCCCAAAACTGGACACAGTACTCCAGATGAGGCCTCACCAATGCCGAATAGAGGGGAACGATCACGTCCCTCGATCTGCCGTGGCGGGGAGAGACACTCTACCCCAGCCCCAGGCTGCTGTGGTGAGAAAGGGCTGGGGGGAGTCCTCTCTCCCCGTCGCAGTCCCAGGGCATCCCACAACCCAAACCCCTTATCCCTGACCCCACCCCAGATACCACACCCCCAGCCAGAGCCCTCACCCCCCCGCCCCCCGCACCCGAACCCTCTGCCCCATCCCTGAGCCCCCTCCCACACTCCGAACTCCTCGGCCCCACCCCCGCCACCCATCACCTCCATAACACATAACAAAATTCATTCCACACATGGATATAAAAATTAGAGGGAACATTGCCCGTGCCCCAGGGTGCAGAGGAAGACAAACCCCCCCATTGCACTGGGCAGCAGGACAGCCAAGACTCACCATATGTGGGGAAGTAGTAGGTGAAGTCCTCGCTCATGTTCATCTCTGTGATGCGCTGCTCGAATTTACCCACGATGGCGTCACTGACCCGGATGCTGCGTCCTTTGGGAGGGGTGAAATAAAGAGAAGCCAATGGCAGGCCCTGTGTTCGGCCCCAGGACACCGGTGACTGTGGAGAGTGGGTCAGGAACCACTCCATGGAATGTTTCTTGTCGGAAATGCCAATTTGTTGAAACCGAAACTTTCCCAGGGAAAGGGGCAGTTTTGACAAAATTTTCCACTCAGAAAAAAAAGTTTTGAAATTGTTGAAATGTTTCATTTTGATATTTTCTAAAGAAAACATTCCAGTTTCTCTGTTTCAAAGCGACTCTACATTTAGAGATGTAAGCTAATTATACTAAAAAAACCCCACATTTTAAATAGTCAAAATTTAAATGAAACATTTTGATTGACCCAGTCGACATTTTTTTCTGATGTTTAGTTTGTGAAAATTTTCGAGATTTCAATTTTTTTATCTCTGTGCTGGATGGGGCCATTTTTCAACATTTCAAATGTGTTTGTGGGGCAGGAAAAGCATTTCAAGCCCAGCTCTAGTCCGAGTCTGGTGATCGTTCATTCAGTGTCTGGAGCCACCAGACCAAATTCAGCCCTCCCATGAGCAAGTGTGATTCCTACCACACATTTGAGCCCAGCCTCAAACCAAGACATTTGCAGCCTCCAGGAAGCGTTGCTGCCACGTGAAATAGAATCAGCCCCAAAGCCCCACTGCCCTCACCTCCCCACAGCAGAGCCCTACCCCTCCAGCACAGTGCCACCCCTATGTGTGGGGAGCAGCCGGAGCACAAACCGTGCTGGCTCTGGACCCCATGGCTATAGACCTGATCTGGGAGGGAGCAGCCTGGAGGAAATGCCCTAGGACACAAGCTGGGGTGCTGAGAAAAGTCACCCCAATCTAACCTGTAAGGAAACAAAACTTGGGGCGCTTGTCTGGGCCCTACCCCGTGAGGGCCACTAGTGCCCCCTGGGTCCAAACATTCCCCCCTAGTCTGACAGCCTGCCCCACTGTGCCTCAGTGCCTCGCCATGGGGAGGCAATTCCCCAGGGTAGCAAATGGCAAAGCCATGAGCCTGCACACCCACCATAGAGCTTGATGGAGATCTTCCGGAGCTTCTGGTAGTACAGGATGGCGTAGCTGCTGTAGTCTGTCTCCCCCACCACCACATCCACGTTGCTGCCACGGCCTAGGAGCCAAAGCCACGGGATAGCAAATTATGGACTGGTCTCATGGTAGCGTGTAGGGACCCCGGGCAGGGATCAGGGGCCAGGGCCCCATTGTGCTAGGCTCTGTACTAACTGCAGTGACACTAGCTAGACAACGAAGGCTGGCCAAGGAGAGAAGGGTGGTTCAGTGGTTAGGGCATGTGCCTTGGATGCAGGAGACCTGGCGTTGAGTTCCTGCTCCACCCTGTGCTTTCTGAGTGCCCTTGTGCAATACGAGTTAGGGGCCTAAGTACTTTAAAACTCTGGTCCTTAGCCTGTCTGTGCCTCAGTTCCCCATCTGTACAATGGGGTAATAGCCCTGCCCTGCCTCCCAGGGGTGTGTGAGGAGAAATACATGAAGGACTGTTGCAGAGTTGTTGTAGCCGTGTTGGTCCCAGTGTATGAGAGAGACAAGGTCGGGGAGGTGATTTATTGAACCAACATCTGGTGGTGGAAGGGACAAGCTGGCGAGCTTCACAAGAAGAGCTCTGTGGAGCTCAAAAGCTTGTCTGGATAGGCCCATCAGTGGATGGAGGGTATGGCCATCAGTGGCTATTAGCCAAGATGGTCAGGGACGCAACTCCATGCTGTGGCTGTCCCTAAGCCTCTGACTGCCAGAAGCTGGGAGTGGATGACAGGGGATGGATCACTCGATGATTGTTCTGTTCATTTCCTCTGAAGCTCCTGGAATTGGCCATTGTCAAAAGACAGGATACTGGGATAGATGGACCCCTGGTCTGACCCAGTATGGCCATTCTTAGGTTCTAATACAAGCTACCACCTTGTCTCTTCCATTACAGATTGTGAGATGTTCACATACTATGCTGATGGGGGCCAGAGAATTAACACAGGGAGAAGAATGACTTGGCCTCTCCATCCACAAGCTATGCCCTGATCACCAGCTGGGGTCCCTACAGGAGCAAACATCAATAGAAGGACAAACAACAGCTTGGCAAAGCAGAATTGCCCCACGCTCGCCAGCCTCCATATTTCCTGCCATGCTAATAACGGGCAGATCTGGGAGCTCAGCCAGCACCAGGGCTGGCTCTAGACACCAGCAAACCAAGCACGTGCTTGGGGCGGCACATTTTCAGGGGCGGCATTCCGGCCATCTTTTTATTTTTTTCTTCCGGCGGCAAAATCCTAGAGCCAACCCTGGCAGCAGCAGCGCGTCCTGCGCAGGGGGCGCCCTGGGGCCGCTGCGGTTAGCGCCACGGGGGAGCAGCGCCCGCACCTTGTGGCTGGGCCGGTCAGGCTCCGAGCGGGGGACACTCGCGCTGGGGGCCGCCCCGCGGGGCGCACGGAGCCACCTGCAGGTGCCACAGGGCGGCCGCCCCCCAGCGCTGCAGCCGGGGCTGAGCGAAGTGGCCCGAGCTGCCCAGGGACTGCGGCAGGGCGGCCAGAAGCAGCAGCAGCAGTGGGGCCATAGAGGGCTGGGTGCTGCTGTGCGGGGCGCACGTCCCGCTCTCTGGGGCTCTGCTCCCTCTGGGGCTACCCTGCCCCGGCTCCTCAGCCCCCTGCCGGGGCGGTCCCCCAGCTCTGCCCTCCTGGGTCCCGGCCGGTCCTGGAGGCGGGAGCCCTGGCTGGAGGGGGCTGAGGCGCAGCCCGGGAGCCCCGCTGCTTACCCCGACCCTGCCAGCACTGGACCGGCTGGAGGCGAGGGGGGAGCCCAGGGCTGGGGCAGCAGGGGGTGTGGGTGGGGTGGGGTGGGGGGGAGCCCAGGGCTGGGGCAGCAGGGGGTGCAGGTGGGGTGGGGTGGGAGGGAGCCCAGGGCTGGGGCAGCAGGGGGTGTGGGTGGGGTGGGGTGGGAGGGAGCCCAGGGCTGGGGCAGCAGGGGGTTCGGGTGAGGGAGGGCACTGGTGGGGGGGGGGGCGGGGAGAGCCCAGGGCTGGGGTGGGGGGCAGCCAAAAATTTTTTGCTTGGGGCAGCAAAAAACCTAGAGCCAGCCCTGGCCAGCACATGCCTTGTCGCTAGCTTGGTTGTTTCAAAGTCCTGCCCAGGAACATGCCAAACACACCCAACACTAAACTCTTCCAACCCCAGCCCCTCACTCACCTTTCAGGAGGAATCGCCCCTTGGCCTTGGTGGAGCGGTATTGCTGCTTAATCTCCCAGCATACCCCGTCCCTGTGCGTGTGAAGGGAGAAAGACAGCGTATGTGTTAGATTCCTCTGACCCAGCCAGAGAAAAGCCACCGCTTGGCGAGGACCGATCAAAGGGCAAAGGTGTTGTGGCTGCACCATGCTGCGGTGTTCTCTATTACCCTGGTTTATGTATTTCTCATTTGCGGGTGTTATTTGTACACACTCAACAAGTGTTACAGGGAGAGGCCAATGCAGGGGGCGCGGTCTGTCAGTGAGTCATTGAGGGAGCTGCTAGGGGCTGAGCACTTCTGAAATCTGGCCACTACTGGCCTCTAAGTTAGTTCCCTCCATCCTGGGTGCCCAGGTTTAGACAGCCAGGTATCGAATATCAGACACCTAAACCTCACCCAAAGTGAGCATGTGCCTGATCTGTAAACAGAGGCTGATAAGCCTCCCCCACCTTGGGAAAGGGCCTCAAGGGCTATGGAGGCAGCAGTGCAATGACGTGTTATGTTCCACCTTTCTAAGTGTGTAGAGCACTGGGCTGGGGGCTGCTGCTGGCCTGTTGCGTGACTCTGGGCAACTCACTTCCCCGCTTTGTGCCTCAGTTTCCCCCATCTGTACAATGGGGATAATGATACCGACCTTCTTTGGAAAGTGCTTTGAGCTCCGTGGATGACAAGTGCTAGATAGCAGCGAGGTGGTATTACCTACCTGTCAGTATCACCCAGACGCTGTGGGCAGCCTTCATTTAAACCATGGAACTGAAAGTTCCAAGAAATGTGGGTTTCTGAAGCAGCCATCATTCTGACACTCCTTATGGCAGAGGTGGGCAAACTACGGCCCGCAGGCCACATCCGGCCCACAGGACCCTCCTGCCCGGCCCCCAAGCTCCTGGCCCCGGAGGCTAGCCCCTGGCCCCTCCCCTGCTGTTCCCCCTGCCCCGCAGCCTCAGCTCGCCCCACCGGCGCAATGCTCTGGGCGGCAGGGCTGTGAGCTCCTGGGGCAGTGCAGCTGCAGAGCCCGGCCTGACCCGGTCTCTGTGCTGCACGGCAGAGCGGCTGTAGTGCCACCAGCCACCGGTGCTCCAGGCAGCGCGGGAAGGGGGCAGGGAGTGGGGGGGTTGGATAGAGGGCAGGGGAGTTCGGGGTGGTGGTCAGGGGGTGGGAGTGTGGATAGGGGTCGGGGTGGTTAGAGGGCGGGGAACAGGGGGGTTGAATGGGGTCGGGGGGGCAGTCAGGAAGGAGGAGTGTTGGATGGGGTGGCGGGGGGCAGTCAGGGGTGGAGGTTCCGGGGGCGGTCAGAGGACAGGGAGTGGGGGAGGTGGTGGATGGGGCAGGGGTCCTGGGGGGCCATCAGGGAACAGGGGGGGTTGGATGGGACAGGAGTCCTGGGGGTGGGCCGTCAGGGGGCGAGAAGTGGGGGGGGGGGCAGATGGGGGGGGCGGGCCACGCCCCCCTCCCCTAACGGCCCTTCATACAATTTCCAAAACCCGATGGAGCCCTCAGGCCAAAAAGTTTGCCCGCCCCTGCCTTATGGGGTGGGGAAGGGGGCTGGGCTAGGGGGCTGGTGACAGTTTAGGAAAAGGGAATCAATCCTGTTTCAGGGACTAGCAAGTCATACACTAGCTGGCTCTAAATGACTATCCCACAGCTACACGGTAGTGAGTTCCAAGCTAAACTCCCACTGAGGTCAGGTCACTAGGGAGCATAGGCTTTTGGGCGAAGTCCGGGGCCCATTGAAGTCAATGGTTTTCTCATTGACCGCAGTGGACCCAGGATTTTAGCAATTGTTTTTATCACATTACATCAAACATCCCAGGGCTAGAAGTGACCAAATGCAAAGCCAGGCAGCTGCCTGACCTCTGGCTGACTCGCTAGCTCCGAACCGAAGGTGAGCCAGAAAGTGCCCAGAGGCTGCGCCCTGTGCGCTCATGCAAAGAAAAGGGGAAGGTCAGAGAAAGGCACGTTTGGGGACACTACGAAAGGGAACGCGGACAGGAAATAATGAGCAATCCCCCTCCCCCTGTCACAGCCAAAGCACTGACGAGAGTCAGCCTGCAAGACTAGTGGGTGGGTGTGACATTCTGTACCTTGGGGGAGCACCCTGTAACCCCCCCTATTCCTCATCTGTAGATAATTGTGATCTTACATATAAAACCTGCCTTGTAAGGTATCAGGGGAAAGGTTATGATCTGCTGAAAGTCATTTCTCTATCCATATATGTGTATCATTAATGCATGTGAAGTTATGAGAATTGTGCTGTATGGGTGTCACTAAAACATGCTGTAAATTGGGGAATCAGCCAGATATTAGCTCCCCAGAGGCAACAGCAAGGAAAATAACCAAGGCCTGGGCGGGGTGTCAAACAACCCATCAACAGCCATTGTCCAGCAAGGGAGCTACAATGCAATGACTCACCTGCATGAGGCCACACCAGGGAATTGCTCAACCTTGCCTGGGGACTCGGCAATGCCCCAGACATGCCTGGACTTGTGTTCTCCAAGCGCATGGTCTGAGGGTATAAAACAGAACACAGGGGGCCCAGGATTGGCCTTTCTCCTGCCCCCACCTGTGCTGCAAGCAACAAAGACACTGAGAAGAAGACTGAAGACTGAAACAGAGGAGACTGGCCCAGAGACTGGGGGGGAGGGATAGCTCAGTGGTTTGAGCATTGGCCTGCTAAACCCAGGGTTGTGAGTTCAATCCTTAAGGGGGCCACTTAGGGATCTGGGGCAAAAATTGGTCCTGCTAGTGAAGGCAGGGGGCTGGACCTGATGACCCTTCAGGGTCCCTTCCAGCTCTACGAGAGAGGTATATCTTCATATATTTAAGGGACAAATCTGTATATTAAGGACTGTAATACCCAGTGGGGTGAGAAAAACTGCTTAATCTAGATGCTGCCCAGTCTAATAGGGTTGAGAGTTTAGGCTGCTTGGTTACATTTTATTTCTTTTGGTAACTAACTCTGACTTTTTGCCTATCACTTAATATCACTTAAAATCTATCTTTTATAGTCAATACATTTGTTTAACTGTTTATCTTTACCAGTGAGTTTGTATGAAGTATGTGGCAAATCTGCTCAATTTTGCAAAGGCTGGTGTATGTCCACTCTCCATTGATGAAGTGGGGAACCAATTCATAAATGGTATTTTCCTGGGGTACAGTGCTGGGAGCTGGGGGGATTTGGCTGGTGCCTTTCTCTGTGTGATTCAGGAGTGGCTCTGGGAGCATTCATGCAGTCTAGCTGGGTGTGGGGCTCCACATGCAGTTGTGCTGAGTGATAACAGCACATGGAGGGGTTTGCTGCTGGTCACTAGCAAGGCATTCTGAGAGACAGCCCAGGCTGGAGAGAGCTCAGGGGGTACAGCGGACCCACAGTCCCAGGCTGCACCTGGGGATGCCGTCATAGTGGGACTGTACTTCAGGTGTATGCCTGAAGGGGACGGATGCTTGCCTGCAGCATCACCACACTACACACGGGAACAGGCTGAGGCTTTGGGCGAAGGGTAGTGAGGTAATTCCTTTGGGCCTGAGCTTTTCAATGTGTGTGCCTGTGCACACGTGTGTGTTGGTGTGAATGCGTGTGTGTGTGCACATAGGCAGCATCGTTAGGCCCCCAAGCTGCAACGTCCTCTCCCTACCAGGGATAGTTTTTTCTCTCTCTCCATATTCCAGGTTCTCTCTGCAGGCAAAGGGGCTGGGCAGTGATTGAAATTCTCCTCTCCATTTCTGATCACCCCAAAGCAGCCTGGGGGGTGGGGGGTGGGGAATCTTGCTTTAGCAGGGTCGGCAGCAGGTAACACGTTGGCCCAGCGCTCCCGGGCTGCAACGCACTCTCTGCATTACCAGCTCAGCAGTGACCCCACGTCTTGCCTTCAGCCTTAATGGAGGGCTTTGCTGCTGTGGGCCCCGAACCAGCCCAGTGCTTAGCCACGTGTGCTTGAGCCCACTGAAGTCAAGCATGTGCTTTGTAAAACAGGGCTGAATCCTTGTGCTTAAAGCCAAGCATGTGCTTAATTGCTGTGCTGAATCAGGGCCACACTTTCCAACCTCACCGCCCTCCCTTCCAGTTTGTTCCTCTTTTCCTTGAATGAGGAGCTGTGTGCCGGGGAACTGCAAGGGCTGGCCAAACCCTACACACTGGGCTGGAATATCTTCTGGGTAGAGCCAGACAAAAGCTGTTTGCAGGCCCTGCCATGGGGCCCCCAGACTGCTGACTTCACAATAGAGTTCTCTTCGCTGCAGAGCTGCCAGCACCCACAGGAGGCTCAGAAAAGCTGACTGGAATTAAGAGCTTTAATTACGAGCTTTGTTTTCAAGCCCAGTTCACAGTTTTCGCTTGGCACTCGTGCTAGGTAAGGAGGTAGCCACATGTCTTGCCGTAATTGAATGGAGTGGTTGAGCGTACATGCAGTACATACTTGAGAACACTAGGGGGTGCTGAGGGAGCTGCTCACTGGAAGTAGATCAAGCTGCCGTGGGGCTGCCAGTGCCTTGGAGATGGGGCACTGGGGTAGCAGGGCACCTCACACAGACAGGCATCAGCACCATTGAGCTGTTGGTGCTCTCACGCAGGGAGTCAGGCCTGGCCGCTGGCATGAGCAGATGAGGAAGGGCTGCAGGAGCTGAGCCCCAGGGGTTGTAAAGCAAGTCCTACAGGCTGGGCTGGACTCAGCAAACACACAGCATGGGAGGCCAGGGAGTCTGATCCCAGCTCAGCCTCCCGGCCCAACACGTGTTCCTCAATGGGCCACTTACAGTTTCCGGAAGGTACTGATGCCCAGCGACTTCCCTTCCGAGGCAGACACCGCCATGGTTGTTGCTTCCAGCTGGTGATTATATTCTCTTAGGTAGTCACATTTGGAGGCCACACCAACCAGGAACCACTTCCCTGAGAACTACAAGAGGAGCGGGGGTGGCACAATGCAGTCTGTCATAACTAGAAAGGGAAGGGTAACAACCCTCCTGTATACAATACTATAAAATCCCTCCTGGCCAGAGGCACCAAAATCCTTTACCTATAAAGTGTTAAGAAGCTCAGGTAACCTGGCTGACACCTGACCCAAAGGACCAATAAGGGGACAAGATACTTTCAAATCTTGGGGGGGGAAGGCTTTTGTTTGTGTGCTGTTTGTTTTTGGGGGTGTTCGCTCTTGGGACTAAGAGGGACCAGACATCAATCCATGTTCTCCAAATCTTTCTGCACAAGTCTCTCATATTTCAAACTTGTAAGTAACAGCCAGACAAGGCATATTAGTTTTATCTTTGTTTTCTCAACTTGTAAATGTTCCTTTTGCTAGAGGGAGGGTTTACCTCTGGTTGCTGTAACTTTGAACCTAAGGCTAGAGGGGTTTCCTCTGGGCTCTTTGAATCTGATTACCCTGTAAAGTTATTTTCCATCCTGATTTTACAGAGATAATTTTTACCTTTTCTTTTATTAAAATTCTTCTTTTAAGAACCTAATTGATTTTTCACTGTTTTAAGATCCAAGGGTTTCGATCTGTGTTCACCAGGACTAATTGGTGAGGGGATATTCTCAAGCCTACCCAGGAAAAGGGGTATAGGGGCTTGGGGAAAATTATTCTCAAGCCTACCCAGGAAAGGGGGGTTAGGGACTTGGGAGATATTTGGGGAAAGGCAGAGTTCCAAGTGGCTCTCCATAAATATTTGGTTAAAATGCTTGGCGGTGGCAGCGTATTTTTAACCTAAGCTGGTAAAAATAAGCTTAGGGGGTCTTTCATTTGGGTCCCCACATCTGTACCCTAAAGTTCAGAGTGGGGAGGGAACCTTGACACAGTCACCTTCGCCCCATCCCTCCCACAGCAAGGGCAAAACTCTGGGTGCTGCTGCTGGGTCTCAAAGCGAGGACCCTGAGGAGCGAAAGGCAGGAGCTGCAGCATCTGAGCTGGTGGAATCCCTGATAGTGGCAAAAGGGCTTATCGGTGAGTATCCACCGGGGGCAAGACCCTGACATACAGGCTCACCGCTCAGCTCCACACACAGACACAAGGAGCGGTTTTAGGGCACCATAGTTTTGGCACATGTGCTGTCCCCATGGATTTAACAAGTGCCTACTTCCCCGACTGCCAAATGAATTACACAAGGAGCACTGGATTGGGTGCTGGTTACAGCTAGGCAAAAATGCAGCATTCTTTTGGGTGACGTTTGCAAATAGTATTTATAGTTTTGTTCCTGGCTACTTCGCAGGCCCCCAAATTTTGTTTTTTGGCCTCCCACCCCCCAACGTGCTCATGGAGTGACACTTCTGGCATCAAAACACATAGACATGCCGCCGGACACTGAACCGTAATTTTTAAATCTGTTCTTTGAAACGCTGCGGTTTTTGTTTGATTTTTTAAATTACAGAACTGACCAGATTCTGAGCAAAAAAGTAACATTTTGTGAGATTTCAGCTACATTTATCCTATTTCTCAAAATAGAAATTAAATGCACAGATCTGATATTGTGACACATACATAACAGTAGCACCTGATACCCTCCCTGAGACAAGGCCCCATTGTGCAGGGGGCGTGGGTATTTGGCTCGTGGGGGCCCCGCAGCTGGGCTCTCGGGGAGAGGGGGTTCGGGTGTATTGGCCGGGGGGGGCATGGCTGGGCTCTGCGGGGGAGGGGGCAGAGAAACAGGAACTGGGTTGTCATAGGGGTTTCTTTAACTCTCTACTCCTGGGGAATTTTTGTGCGTTACAGACATACTTGCTGACAGGTATTTTGAAATAAATTTCCAAAATAATTTAAACTGGCCAGATTATATAGTGTTATTTTGACAAATAAAATGTGCAGCATTTTAAAATATTGTGTGCAGAATTTTTAATGTTTTGGCACAGAATCACTCGGGAGTAGGCACATAGTGTGGCCAGAGCATTGGCGCCTACTGCTTGCGCCAGCCCCCCCCCAGGACAGCTTGTGGGGACTTGGATTCCCTTTCGCACCCCAGCTCTGCAGCACAGAGCCCTTTCCCTGTGGCTTTGTGCAGGGAGGTGGGATCTGGCCCCATGTTTCTATAGCATCTCCCAGCAGTAGCTTTCGAGGCACCTCAGCAATCACACAGGAGCTCCCCAGGGACTGCCTCAGGTTAGCTGTTGAGAGCCAGAAGCTGGGGCAGGGGAAAGCGCTGCTCACATCCCTTCTCTGTGTGTCCTCAGGGGTGCGTGCACCCAGCTGCCAGCCTGAGAAATGCCATGCTGGCTCACGAGTGCTGGAGCCTGGGCCCCCGGCTGGGGTTCTCGGGGCATGGGCATAGCACAAGCAGCAGCAGAGTGAGCTCCCCTCCTAACCAACCTCAGACCCCCAGCGGCACGCCCCCCCTCCCCCCCATGGCCCCTTGAGTACTGAGCGTCTCTGCTGAGGCTACTGGGGGAAACTGGAGTGAGACTGCGGACCACTGAGTGCTCAGCAACATTCAGCTCCCAGGAGCCTTGGGACCCTTCACTGACACCCTGCTGAGGTACCCCCGGTGGGTCACAGCCACAGAGGAGATTTCAGCCCCTCTAAGCAGCCCTGCATCTTTAGCACGCACAGTAGCAGCTCATGCTTTTCACTCTGGAGGTCCCTGGTTCAATCCTGGGATATTGGCCAAGGTAGCAGCCATCACCCAAGCCCATCTCTTGGGGCTGGGAAAACCCAGACGCCTGCCTGGCAAGTTATGGAGCAGGTCAGCAGCTCTAGCACAGAGGACCCCCCGGGGAGCCCAGCGTTCCCTAGTCCCTCCCTCACCTGCTGGAGGTCAAAGTTCTCCTGTATCTTGATCTTCTCAAAGACACTCTCCAGGGCTGGGGGCCTCCTTTGTCTCTGCCCAGGAGCAAGTGAAGCAAGAAGGAGCACGAGGAGCAGGATGGGTGCAGCAGATGCCATGGTCTCTCCCCAGGACCATCTAAGCCCCTTGGTGAACCCGGCTGCGGTTGGTGGGGCCCTGGGAGAGGGGAGGGCCAGGCTGGTTGGTTATTAAGCCACTCTGCTTCTCTTACTGGAAGTGACCAGAAGCAAATCTCTAGGCTGTTTACATAGCGGGGGCCGTGTTACCAAAGCTCCTCCCCCCCAGCTATGCCCCCCACAGGGGAACAGCTGTGCAGTCCAGGAGTCCCTGAACGTCCAGGCAGCCCTCCCAGCCGTTGGTCACGTGTCTCAGGACTCTCTCTCCCCAGCCCAGCATGCCAAAGGTAATGCACCTCCCTGTGCAATACTCTGGTAGAGCCAGAACCTGAGTTAACTCATGTGCCGAGGGAGAGCTGAGCAGGGAGAGCTGCACTGCGTGTAGAGCGACGAACTCCTGCTGCGCACTGTGAGAAGGCCAGGAAGAGCTGGCACTGACCTCCTACAAATGACAAGTGACAGAGAGACCCCTGGGGAAAGGGGCTCACCTAGCCAAGCCATAAACTGGGCTTAATTCCAGCGAGCCTAAGGCCCAGACTCAGCAAAGCACTTCAGCACATGCTTCAATCCAACCCTAGTCAGCACTTAAGCACGTGCTTAACTGTAAGCACTGAAGTTAATGGGACTTCTTTGGTGACTGGGATCCTTCTAGCCTTGACTTCAGTAAAGCAAATTTTGCTCCACCTTCCTGGTAGTTTCCTATATTACTTCCTGATGTCTGATCAGCTTTATGCCAGGAAGCATGAGGACTGCTAACCCTGAAACTTATCACTGTTATATTTTTTTCACATTACAGTTCAAATTCTGCTCTTCAACACACCTGTATAAATTCAGGATAACTCCATGGGCTTCAGTGCAGGCACCAGTGTGCATGAGAATTTGTTCCTGTTCAGGTCAAACTTGTTTTTTAAAACATATTCAGCTTCAGCTATTTGCTCAAGCATATCCAGGGGCACTGGAACAATGTGTGTGTGTGTGTGGTGGTGGGGGGGGGGGCGTGCTGAGAGCCACTGAACCAAACTGTAAACCCTGGATTAAATTGCAGCAAGGACAGTTTAGGTTGGACATTAAGAAAAACTTCCTAACTGTCAGGGTGGTTAAGCACTGGAATAAATTGCCTAGGGAGGTTGTGGGATCTCCATCATTGGGGATTTTTAAGAGCAGGTTGGACAAACACCTGTCAGGGATAGTTTAGATAATAATATATGGAGATATACCTATCTCATAGAGCTGGAAGGGACCCCAAAGGGTCATCGAGTCCAGCCCCCTGCCTTCACTAGCAGGACCAATTTTGCCCCAGATCCCTAAGTGGCCCCCTCAAGGATTGAACTCACAACCCTGGGTTTAGCAGGCCAATGCTCAAACCACTGAGCTATCCCTCCCCCCAACACTGGATAATACTTAGTCCTGCCTTGAGTGCAGGGGTCCCTCTCGAGGACCCTTCCACTTCTATGATTCTATGATATGATGGAAACCACTTCGAGCCAGGGGGGTGCTGCCACAACCCGCGCACCCCTAGTTCCAGCACCTATGAGCATATCCTGTTGGAGTGAGTCCTACAAGTTAACAAGAAGGAAGTGGCCCCATGGCATCTCCCACTCTTGTGGGTCCAGAGAGTGGGAGCTGGGTTGAGCTGCGGATTGACCCCAGATCTCCTGGGGCAGGGTAGAGCGGAACACTAATGCCAAACAGGCCTGGCCTGCTTGATGAGACACGAGCTCCCAAGCCATTGTTTAGGCTCTGTTTTTTTGGCCTCTGCAAACCTCCCCTGCTTAAAAGTCTCGTCCATACAGAGAGCTGTCGGGCGGTGGAGAAAGGAGAAAAATTTGGCTGAATATATAAACTATCTGTGGTCTCAAGCTCTCTCTCACTGGGGCTTTGACTGATTGTCTCGGGCACAAAAAGCGTTTACGGTCTGGTTTTTTAACCTTATAAAAGTGTGGCAATTCTCCAAAAAGGGTCATATTTTTTGAGTTTAATGTACCCACCCTACCCACAACCACATCAGACATCATTAGAAAGCTCATTTTATGGCTGTTGAGGTGAAGCACGATGTGGCACTGCCAAGTCTGGCATAAGCCTGTAGGCGAGGTGAAACAATGGCCGAATGAGAAAGCGTCATCGTTTTGCCCAGTTCCAGAAACGCTGCAACAGGACTTTGACTACAGTTTTTACTGCTTAAGGTAATTTCAGCACCTTAATGTGGTGAGTTTTGGTCAAAGCTACCAAACAACAATGTATTAAAAGATTTGTATTGTTTTGCATGGGCAAGGATGTGGGTTTTTTTCAGAAATGATAAATCTGTTTAGAAGGTGGCAAAAACAGCAACTATCAACATTTTGCACTATGCTACCATGAAATGTTTTCATATTACATATTCTGAATTGTCAAAGTATCTCACAAGTGATTATAATAGGTTTTGACTTTTTCAGTATCCATTTACTGACCAGATCAATCTCAGACTGAAGGCTGGACACCAGTAGCAGTAGCTCACATGCCCATACTTTGTGCTGCATAATGGGTAGATATAAATGTACATGAAATCCTAATGAAATGTTTCTCCATTTCTAAGCTTTTGTACGTACAATGTAGCATCTATTCTGCCTGGTAGAAGGTTTTAATTTGTAACTGCCTATGCACAGGGTCAGTATCAGTGTTAGAGATGACAACACACAGTTTCATCATGGGCGTCAATCGAAGTGCTCACAGAACAAAAATGGCCATTTTGATAACTAACATATAGATCTAGTTTAGCACCAGTCTGTGTACATGTAATTCATGACATAGAAACCTTTGAGGAAGCAACCGATCTCAGGGAGGCAGCACATCAAAGCAGAGATGATGACACGTTGCACAGAACATCTGTGGAAAACTTGATTGCTAAGGATGCAGTGTGTCACTCACCTGCCTTTCTTCCTACTGGAGTAAAACGAATCTTAAAGTAAAACCAGCTAGCTGCACAGCAACAATACAGTCACCTTATGACACTGCATTTTATCACCTGGTTGAAGAGCCAGACAATGATCTTATGTACAACAAGAAGGCTCTTCTCCTGTCCAAGCTGCTACAAAGGTATAAAGCCATATTCCCTCCAATGTAGACACTGCAAGCCATTCCAGTAGCAAATTACAGGCAAGAGTAGAAAAACACGATGGTTCTGCAATTTCATTCCATGCACAGCATGGACAAGGCAAGTCTACAGTTGGTCTATGCAGCATAATAACATTAGCAGATGCTATCCAAACTGCTAGTCATCTGAAGCAGGAATTTAAGTCATCCACATGTTTTGTGGATTTTCTTCTGGCAAGTGAGCCTGACGAACAGCTTTCAAATGAAGAAGTGGTTTTGTATAATGCCTCTTCAATCCTTCAGACGGAAATAGCCAAAATGAAAGCCTCAGAATATTATCGAAAGCCAGGTGACTGTAGTTTACAGAGATCAGCTACTTTTGTGCTCCAATTAGTGCCAGAGTTTGTCCTTTGGTTGACAGAAAAAGAGGGGTATAATTCAGCATCATCCTTCAGAAGATATTCAAAGAAGGTGTCTCTTAACTGCAGAGCAGTGTTCCTTCTATTTTTTTACGTCCATGTGTGCAATGAATTTTGTTATGTGCACCAATATGAAGGTGATGTGTGACACAACACCTCCATATCGCTGCACATAACAAAATTCATGTGGTGTGGGTGGGGCTCAGGGCTGAGGCAGAGGGTTGGGGTGCGGGGACCTGAGAGCTCTGGCTAGGGGTGCGGGCTCTGGGGTGAGGCTGGGGATGAGGGGTTTGGCTCAAGGCTGGAGGGAGGGGGCTCAAGGCTGGAGCAGAGGGTTAGGATGCAGGGGGTGGACTCTGGGGTGGGGCTGGGGATGAGGGGTTTGGGGTACAGGCTGCGCTGGGGCTGCGGTGGAGAGAAAGAACTCCCCCCAGCCCTTTCTCGCTGCAGCAGCTCAGGGCTAGTGGAGATGCGCCTCTCCCCGGCCGCGGCAGCTCCAGAGGGGCTGGGTTGGGCCGAGGGAGGGGCTCCTCTTCCCTGGCCGTGGCAGGTCCGCGCTCAAGCCGGGCCAGGGAAGGGACACCTCTCCCCCGGCCACAGCAGGTCTGCACTGGGGCTGGCAGGGAGGGGCGCCTCTCCCCCATCTTTGGCAGGTGCGCGCTGGGGCCGGGGGGGAGGGGCATCTCTCCCCGCCACAGCCCTGAGCCCCTGCACGGGGCTTAACAGGCAGCTGCGCAGCTGTGCGGCCACGCAGCTTTGAGGGAACTTAGCTGCAGAGTGCATAATATTTAGCAGTTCCAAAATCATCACACCACGGCACAGAAGTCTTGCTGCACAGCTACACCATGAGTTATGGTCTTGCAATTTACATACTGCATCTTCCTGGATTCTGCATCAACTATGATGAGCAAAGGCAGTTCCTCACTAGTGCTGCAAAAACTGAAGCAGAAAGGCTCCATTCTAAATGGAATTATACCACATCATGGTGGTGGAAATCTCATCCAGGAAGATGATAATATAGACATCAACATAGAGACCATTGATGGAAAAAATACCTTCCATCCAATGGCTAGAGTGGTATTTCCAGAACAGTCTGTGGGTAGTCCAGCATCAGAGTGTGAGAAAGAAAAGTCACTCTCCCCAGGTGATGGTGGTTGCCCTGAGACTCCATGGAAACAGTTTCTAAACCTGGCATCCAATGAGCAGTCACGTGTCAAATTGCTCTCTGAATCTCTGGTTCAAAACACACTGAGAGTTAGGGGCAGGCCCAGCACACTCCTTGCTGGAGGATTTTCCAGTGGCCAAGTAGCAAAGACCATCCCCAGGAGAGGTGCTGAAGAAGCCCAAGACTCGTACAGTACACAGGAAGAAGTGGACACAAGGATGCTTCTGCATGCTGTGTGTGCCAGTATTGGCTTGGGTCTCTTGGTGTCAAAGCACCAGAGCAATTAAGTCACCGGAGATGGAACGGGATCATTACCAGCACAACTGACAAGTGTCGCTTCACACCTGGTCATGCTGTTTGTGACGCATTCGCTCCTGACTCCTACAACTTACTTCCTGCTGTACACACCGGGATGGGGGAAAAAATCTTTGTTTAAAGCTGTCAAAACAAAGGGAGCTTACTGCTTCAGAGATCTTGCCAAATTGGGAGAGAGGGGTGGACAAGCCACAATTTCTGCTTAAGGGAAGTTGGTAGCAGCATAGGCATCGACTCCCTGGGTGCTCCAGCCCCGGAGCACCCCCGGGGAAAAATTAGTGGGTGCTCTGCACCCACCGGCAGCCAAACTCCTCGCCTCGCCCCGCCTCACCTCATCGCCTCCTCTGCCTCCGCCTCCTCCCCTGAGCATGCTGCGTTCCCACTCCTCACAGCTGTAGCAAGCTCCAGGAGGGAGGGGGGAGGAGGCGGGGAAGAGGCGGGGCCGGGGCGGGGATTTGCGTAAGGAGTCGGAATAGGGGCAGGGAGGGGGTGGAGTTGGAGCGGGGACTTTGGGGAAGGGGTTGGAATGGGGGTGGGAGGGGTGGAGTCAGGGCGGGGCCAGGTGCAGAGGGGGGGGGTCGAGCACCCACCGGCGCCAGTAGAAGTCGGCATCTATAGGTAGCAGTGCAGTATGATCAGAGCAAGAAAGAAAAGGAAAGACACAGAGACCTGAATTGCTTGTGCCTCAATCTAGCCATGAAAAAGGACAAGTCACTGGCCAAACTCCCAGCATGTGAGGACAGTTTTCAAGAGCATGTCAAAAGAGCATCTTGGCAAACAAAGATATGGATGTCTTTGCTCATAGATAAACCAGATATTTGACCACCATTGCAAGGTGGATGGAAAAGTGTGGATGATGAACTATCTCCTGTATTCTTTAAGAGCCCACCCTCATCTCAGTTTCTATAAGACCTTACTTGTGCCTGTCCCAGTAGAGAGTCGCTGCAGAATCAACTGTGTCCGAAGTCGGAACAATCTTCCCTGCACAGAATGTGTCCATGCCAATGCAGTGAAGACTGTGGTAACCCACGCAGAGATCTCAACAGAGATCATAATGATAAACAAGATGATAATGATTTTGACTAGAATTGCCACCATCACTATTACATTTCAATAATACCTGTACAAATTTCACAAAGAAATTCAATTTTATGTCTTGAAATAATACATAGAGTCATTAAACTAACAGAAATGAATGGAAATGTATCCAAGTGGTCGTTTTAACGTGTGGATGGTGTCCTTGTTTATCCCCGTTTCCATGGTAAAGCACCACTTGACAGCTCCACATCATACTTCATCTCCATAATAGGCTTTCCAATGATGTACGATGTGAGTATATAGAGAAGTTACACGACGTCAACTAAATCAGTGGTTTGGGATGTCAGCCGCTTGCCTATTAATCGAAATCATTCTCAGTGAAAGCAGGACACTGGTGTGACACTGCATCCCATATTCTTCACAGTGATATTATTATGATATGATTATGGCACAATTATGATGCATTTTGTACAAGACGGGGCATGTGAGGTGTCATTGGAAAAGTTATGATTTGCTGAATATGATTATCCTATTTGTGTCCATGTATCATTTTTGTATCTGGAGTTATGAATATTGACTGTATCTGTATTTCAAATGTGGTTGCACCTGGGTGACACCCACTAGTCAAGATGCTTTCAGTCTAGATAGGTGGTTGGGAAGGGCCTGTTCAGGGGAATGGACCTTTAGGAAAAACAATAGGCCTTAGGGAAAGCTTATCCCCCACCTGGTGAAGAGATTTTCACTTGTCTTTATTGAATTTCATCTTGTTGATTTCAAATCAATTCTCCAATTTTTCGAGGTTGTTTTGAATTCTAATCCTGTCCTCCAAAGTGCTTGCAACCCCTCCCAGTTTGGTGTCATTCGCAAATGTTATTAGCATACTCTTCACTCCATTATCCAAGTTGTTAATGAAAGCACTAAGAAATTTGGGATTCTGAGCTATGGAGAACCATTACAACTTGAGAGCAGAACACTTCTCACATGGAAGATGGGATGGGTCCAGCTACTGCTATGGAGCTGCATGGCGTCTTCCCACTCTGGGGGGTTTAGTGGCTGAGGTTTACAGTGGCACTATCTTCTGTTATGCCAGTAGCATCTAGAGGCTTCAGCCAATAGCACAGTCCCATTGCGCCAGGTGCTGTACTAAAACAGAGTGAGAGACCCTGCCCCAAACAGCTTGCAATCTAAATAGACAATACAGACGAAGGGTGAGGGGAAACAGAGGCTCAGAGAGAGGAAATGACTTGCCCAAGATCGCTCAATGACAGAGCCAGGAACAGAGCCCAGATCTCCTGACTCCCAGCCCAATGCCCCATGCATGGATAGAAAGAGACACATAGCTGATTACAATTGCTGATTTAAACAGTATTACTGAGATGCTTTTCATTAGTTTTAGCCAAGTTATTTTTGAGAGGGCCTGATAACTTGGTCCCAGAAGAAGTGGTTTGAGAGACTTTGAAAATGGATATAAGGGGTTAGGCTGCCAGCTGTCCCACCCAGCAGGAGTCACTGTTGGACAGGCCAGCTTTGAGTATCCCGACCGTTGGGTGTAGATATGTGAGCATAGATTCCTACAATGTATATGGTCCATCAGTTGTGATCCTCCAGTAGACTAGGAGTTACAGACATTACACCGCCCGCAGCCCCATCACTGTGTATTGGGTTGCAGTTAGAATGTATCGGATAAGTAGCCATGGGCCTGGCCAGTAGGTGGAAAGGAGACCTCACCTAAGTGCTGGCTATTCTTGTCTCTCTTGAATTAACACTCCATTCTGGTGCTATTGGAGGTCTGCTAAGATCCTGATGGTTAATAATTGATAGTACTTTTCACAGAAGTATGAACTGTGAGTGCTTGTAATAGTATTCTTACTCCTGAAATCCCCGGTAGTTTCAGTAGCAGATGGTATACTTCTGAATGTCCTGTTTTACAATATTGCATAGTGTTGCTGTGTGCTGTTAAATAGCTCCTGTATTCCACCCCAGAGATGGCTGCAATCCAGTGTTTTCCTGAAGTGTATTGATTAACCTTTGCAAAGTGCTTTGATTACCCTGGCTTAAAGGTGCAGTGTTATTATGATTACTCCAGAGTTCCACACGGTGGCGCCTGTGTTCCGGCCTCTGGACTTCCGTCCAGGCCCCACTGGGAGAATGTTATTGGAGAGTTTGTAAATAAAAAACCTGGTATGGGATTATTATTGGTGCCTTGGGGACTTGGGCTGCAACACCAAGTAGAAACAGCATTAGGAAAAAAGGGAGGGAATGTGAGATTTTATTGTGACGTTGCAGCCGCAGGGCACAAAGTGCCTATATTTTGCATCTTGTGCTGGCCCAAGCACATTGTCAGCACTTAATAAAAACAGAATTCATAATATATCATATGACTTAATAATAAATGAAATTTAGCTATGGCTCAATAATGCACTTTTTATCAGAAGATTTCAAAGAACTTTACACAGGCGGTTGGGCTCATTATCCCCATTTTACATATGGGGAAACTGAAGCACAGACTGGGGAAGTAACTTACCCAAGGTCACTCAGGAAGTCAGTGGCAGAGCTGAGAATAGAACCCAGGTCTGCTATGTCCCAGTCCAGTGCTCTAGCCCCTAGAAGTACCCCTGCCCTGAGTGACATTATACACCTGCCTCCCCCCAGCATCCACAATGCCCCCCTCCCTCCATCCCCACCAAGATTGTCTCCCAAGCCAGCTAGCAACCCCCTTGGGCATCCCCACAATCATCCACTGTCCCCTTTGGGTGCCCCCCAAGCTCTACCCCCCAACTTTTCCCAGCCACCATCTTCATCTGCCTCCATCTTCCTCCCTCTCCCCGGATAGCACCACAGTCAACTTCCTACCACCAGCCCCCCCACTGCCCCCATGATACCTCCACAAGCCCAGTGTCCCTTAATTGCCCCTGGCTTTCCCCAGCCACCTCTCCCCATATAGCCCCCGCAACTGCNGGGGATTGGTCCTGCTTTGAGCAGGGGGTTGGACTAGATGACCTCCTGAGGTCCCTTCCAACCCTGATATTCTATGATATTCTATATAGCCCCCGCAACTGTCCCTAGTTTCCGCCCGGGTACTTCTACAAAGCCATCTGCCCTAGCTTTCTCTCCCAGACCCCCTGCAGCATGCACCAAGCTGCCAAGTTCTGTGCAACTTCCTGCCCTCCCCCAGCTCAGGCAGGGAGCATTACCCTTAAACTATAGATTTATACATTCTGAGGGCAGAACTAAGGGACCATTGTGATCATCCAGTCTGACCCCCTGTATAACATGGGCCAGAGACCTGCCCTGAATTCATTCCTGCTGGAACCAGAGCAGAGCTTTTAGAAGAAAACATTCCTGATTTAAAAACTGTCAATGCTGAAGATTCCACCACAAACCTTAGTAAGTTGTTCCAATGGATAATTCCCCTCCCTGTCAAAAATGTACATCTTATCTCCAGTCTGAATTTGTCTGGCTTCAATTTCCAGCCATTGCATACTGTTCAACCTTTCTCCGCTAGACTGAAGAACCCTCTGTTATCAAATTTCTGTTCCCCATGTAGGTACTTACAACTGTGATCAAGTCACACCTCTTCTTAAGTTAAATAGATTGAGCTCCTTCAGTCTCTCACTATAAGGCAGGTTTTCCAACCCTTTAATCATTCTTCTGGCTCTGCTCTCGACTCTCTCCAATTTGTCAACATCCTTCTTAAATTGTGGGCACCGGAGCTGGACACAGTATTCCAGAAGCGGTCGCACCAGTGCCAATACAGGGGTAAAAGTAACCTCACTAGTAAATGTTTTCAATCATCAGTTCCAATTATCAGTCACAGTTTTCTGTTTAAATTCTTTCTCCCAGCTGATGTGGCTCATATTGTTTTCAGTTTTGTGAAACTGGCCCTTTTAAAGCACCAAGTATATGTATTACTGGCTTGGACTTTATTCTGTTTGCATGTAATATAAGTCATATCACTTGCATGTAAACTACCACTCAATTTAGTTCTGTGATAAATTCCTCTTTATCTCCCAAGACAAGGTCTAATATAGAATTTCCCCATGTTGGATGCAACACTTTTTGAATTAGGAAATTGTCATCTATAGAATGTTTAGAAATTCTGCAGATTTTTAGTACTGTCTGCATGAGCCCTCCAGCATGTCACTCAGATTGAAAGCAACAGAGAGTCCTGTGGCACCTTTAAGACTGAGGGCTTGGCTACACTGGCAAGTTACAGCGCACTAAAGCCGCGCACAGCGCTGTAACTCACTCCCCGTCCACACTGGCAAGGCACGTACAGCGCTGTGTCTCCACAGATACAGCGCTGCTTGTACTCCTCCTCCCGCAGAGGAATAAGGAGAATTGCGCTGCCGCTGCTGCACTGTGGCGCCAGTGTAGCTGCCCAATACGCACTGATTGGCCTCCAGAAGTATTCGGCAGTATCCCACAATGCCTGTTCTAGCCACTCTGGTCATCAGTTCGAACTCTACTGCCCTGGCCTCAGGTGACCAACCGTCAGACCCACCCTTTATATTCCCCGGGAATTTGAAAAATCCCCTTCCTGTTTGCTCAGCCAGCCAGGTGTGGAGTGCTATCAGCGAATCTTTCCAGGTGACCATGCCTCCACGCGCCAGGCGAGCCCCAGCATGGAGCAATGGCGAGTTGCTGGACCTCATCAGTGTTTGGGGGGAGGAAGCTGTCCAGTCCCAGCTGCGCTCCAGCCGTAGGAATTACGATACCTACGGGCAGATATCAAGGGCCATGATTGAAAGGGGCCATGACCGGGACGCTCTGCAGTGCAGGATTAAGGTGAAGGAGCTGCGGAATGCCTACCGCAAAGCCCGCGAGGCAAACAGCCGCTCGGGTGCTCCCCCCACGACCTGCAGATTCTATAAAGAGCTGGATGAGATACTTGGGGGTGACCCCTCCTCCATGCCGAGCACCACCATGGACACTTCAGAGCGGGTGGTGGAGGAGGAGGACGAGGAGGAAACCGGGAGTCAGGGTGCTGGGGCGGTTGGAGACACCCCGGACTACCTGGGTCCATGCAGCCAGGAGCTCTTCTCGAGCCCGGAGGAAGCTAGCCAGTCGCAGCAGCCGGTACTTGGTGGAGGACAAACTGGTGGAGGACAAACTGAAGAGCGTGTTCCCGGTAAGCGCTTTATTTTTTGGGAAGGAAGATTTTCGGGAGAGGAGGGTTAGGGCTGCATGCATGCCTAGATGTGGAATAGCGCATTGATGTGGTCTATCACTTCGCGGTAATCGGCCGCGGTAATCTCTTCGAAAGTCTCATCCAGAATGTGGGCAATGCGCTTGCGCAGGTTTCTTGGGAGAGCCACCGTGGTCCTTGTCCCAGTCAGGCTAACGTGTCCGCGCCACTGTGCCGCGAGGGGCGGGGGGACCATTGCTGCACACAGTGAAGCTGCATATGGGCCAGGGCGGAAGCCGCATTGCAATAGAAGACCCTCCCTTGCTTCCCAGGTCACCCTCAGCAGTGAGATATCTTCCAGGACGAACTCCTGTGGAAAATTTTGGGACAGTGTTCAGTGTAGGTGCCCCCTGCAGCTGTTGGCTCTCCCCAAGGCACAGAAACCCAGAAGACAGTGCAGCCCAGAAACAATCAGTCCCCCTTACTCACCATTTTGGGGCTCCCGTGGGTTATGTCCGCTCTCTTTGGGACAGGAAAATTATGCTATTGTGTACACTGTGTGTGCCCTCCTCAAGTGCGGGGGAATGATTACTCTGTCTGGTTTAAACAATGCTGCCTCTGTTAAGTGTTGCATTTTGCCTTTGCAGATGCAACCTTGAGACCTCAGCCGTCCGTGTTTACACCTGCTCAAAGACTGCAAAGACTCCGGAGGAGACCGCGGAAAAGCAAGGAAGACATGCTGCACCAAGTCATGCAGCAGTCTGTTAAAGAAAATCAAAAAGCCCAGGAGTGGAGGGAGAGAGCGCAGGAGTGGAGGGAGACAGAAAGCAGGATCCGCCAGGAAAACTCATCGCACCGGCGGCAGGCCACACAGCACCGGCAGCAAAGCACGGATAGGCTGATAACCATCATGGAGCGCCAAGCAGACTCTATCCAGGAGCTCGTAGCCATGCAGGCGGAGCACTACCGCGCCCGCCCCCCCATGCAGCCCTTGCCCCAAAACTCGTTACCTTGTGCCCCCATGTCCCCTCCAACCCACTTTCCCCAACGTGCGGGTTCTTACCGCCAACTGCTGCCTCCAACACCGGTATCTTCACCACCCAGCTCTGAAAACTACGAGCCTTACCCCCTGCACTCAACCCCCATCACCATGCAGTATAGACATCATGAAGTGCAGCACTCAATGCAAAGCAGTGGAGACAGGACATACGCAGATCTCTGATTGTACCATTCCCCATCCCAACCCCACCCCACCCCATTGCCCTTTCTTGATTCCCAAACAGTTGTTTCTTTCAATAAATTTATTTTCTTTTCAATAAATGGATATTTTGGTTTTGAAAACATTCTTTATTATTGCATAAAGTAAAAGATCCATTAGGCCAGGAACCAGGCACTGCAAATCAGTGAAGCAAACACAGATTCCTACCAACATTGTAACCACAGGGCACCAGACATTACTGCTGGCTTTCAGCCTCAAATTGCTCCCTCAAGGCATCCCTAATCCTAGCAGCCCCGTGCTGGTCCCGTCTAGTAGCCCTGCTCTCTGGCTGTGCAAATTCAGCCTCCAGGTGTTGAACATCGGAGGTCCATGCCTGCCTGAATATTTCACCCCTCCCTTCACAAATATTATGGAGGGTACAGCACGCGGATATAACCGCGGGGATGCTGTTTTCTGCCAAGTCCAGCTTCCCATACAGAGATCGCCAGCGGCCCTTTAAACGGCCAAAAGCACACTCCACAGTCATTCGGCACCGGCTCAGCCTGTAGTTGAACCGTTCCTTGCTACTGTCAAGGCACCCTGTGTAGGGTTTCATGAGCCACGGCATTAGCGGGTAAGCGGGGTCTCCAAGGATCACAATGGGCATTTCGACTTCCCCTACTGTGATCTTCCTATCGGGGAAAAAAGTCCCGGCCTCCAGCTTCCTGAACACGCCAGTGTTCCGAAAGATGCGTGCATCATGCACCTTTCCGGGCCACCCTGTATTAATGTCAATGAAACGCCCACGGTGATCCACTACCGCCTGGAGTACCATAGAGAAATACCCCTTCCGATTAACGTACTCGGAGGCTAGGTGCTCCGGGGCCAGAATAGGAATATGCGTCCCATCTATTGCCCCTCCACAGTTAGGGAAACCCATTTGTGCAAAGCCATCCACAATGTCCTGCACGTTACCCGGAATCACGGTTCTTCTGAGCAGGATTTTATTAATGGCCCTGCAAACTTGCATCAGCACGATTCCAACGGTCGACTTCCCCACTCCAAACTGGTTCGCGACCGATCGGTAGCTGTCTGGAGTTGCCAGCTTCCAGATTGCAATAGCCACCCGCTTCTCCACCGGCATGGCGGCTCTCAATCTCGTGTCCTTGCGCCGCAGGGTGGGGGCGAGCTCCTCACACAGTCCCATGAAAGTGGCTTTTCTCATCCGAAAGTTCTGCAGCCACTGCTCGTCATCCCAGACTTGCAGGACGATGTGATCCCACCACTCAGTGCTTGTTTCCCGAGCCCAGAAGCGGCGTTCCACGGTGCTGAGCATGTCCGTGAATGCCACAAGCAATTTCGTGTCGTACGCGTTACGTGACTCGCTATCATCGTCGGAATCCTCGTCGGACTCCTCACTGTCACTTCGGATCCTAAGGAACAGCTCGACTGCTAAACGTGACGTGAAGGCGAGACTCGTCAGCATACTCCTCAGCAGTTCGGGCTCCATTTCCCGCAGACTGAAACGGAGCACACAGATCGCGCTGCACAGAAACCGTTGAAAGATGGCGCCAAATGTGGACGGAAACACAGGGATTGCTGAGATGTGAAGCGATGCATCACGGGGCGTTGGGACAGGACCCAGAATGCCCCACACCCCCGGCCCCCTTCCCACAAGCCACCGCGCCAAACTGGCGCGAAAATGGGAAGAGGTGCTCTGTGGATATAGCTGTCCATAGTGCGCTGCTCCCAATGCCGCTGCAAGTGCCGCCAATGTGGCCACGACAGTGCGCTGGCAGCTGTCAGTGTGGACAGACTGCAGCGCTCTCCCTATTCAGCTGTACGAAGGCAGGTTTAACTCACAGCGCTGTACATCTGCCAGTGTAGCCAAGCCCTAACAGATGTATTGGAGCATAAGCTTTCGTGGGTGACGAAGCGGGTATTCACCCACGAAAGCTTATGCTCCAATACATCTGTTAGTTTTAAAGGTGCCACAGGACTCTCTGTTGCTTTTTACAGATCCAGACTAACACGGCTACCCCTCTGATTCTTGACTCAGGTTGAAGTCCCCCATGATCACATAGCTTTTTCCCATTATAGTTAGGTGCTTAAGTAGCAGATCGTCCTCTTCCCTAGTGTGATTTGGTGCTTTGTAGCAAACACCAACTAGTACCCCTTGTGATGCTGGCAGCCCAGATGCCAGCTCTTGCCCGGGCTGCAGGCATTAGCTAAGAACTGACACCCTCATAGCTGGAGACCAGACCAGGTCACCTGTATGTTAGTTTTGCTCAAAATAGGTATTAATCTTATAAGAATGTATTTAGCGTTTTAAACTGTGAGCTTGTGTGTTGCTGCCTGCATTAATCTCACTGATAATATCTATATCCCATTATAAATTTAAGTGTTTGCTCTGAAAATGTAAACCCTCCCCCCCAGTCAGGAGAGACACATTACCAAGTGTAAAATACTAGTTTGCCACAGGAGGTGTTATCTTCTGCCCAACAAAAGAAGGCCCATAGACACCAGACAAGCCATTGTGGAACATCAGAGGAGAAAAGACTTTGTTGTTTGCTCCCCTGCCCACCGTTGAAGAGGAGAAGTGTATGTGAACTCGTCCCATCATCCTGAACTCTGGGAGAAGGCTCTCCCAGTGATGTAAAAAAAATACCCCCACAAGGGGAGTAGCTACCAGCGCTGGTGCACTGTCTACACTACCACGTTACAGCACTGAAACTTGCTGCGCTCAGGGGGTGCTTTTTCACACCCCTGAGTGAGAAAGTTGCAGCACTGTAAAGTGGCAGTGCAGACCCGCCTTCGGAGAGCGCAGTAGGGAAAGCGCTGCAGTCTGTCCACACTGACAGCTGCTTGCACACTGGCGTGGCCACATTTGTGGCACTTGCAGCGGCATTGGGAGCGGTGCATTATGGGCAGCTATCCCAGCATGCAAGTGACTGCAACGTGCTTTTCAAATGGGGGTGGGTGGAGTGTGACAGGGAGTGTGTTGTGTGTATGTGGGGGGAGAGAGTGGGTTTTGGGGGGGCTGAGAGCATGTCAGCATGCTGTCTTGTAAGTTCAGACAGCAGCAGACCCCCTCTCCCCCCTGCCTCTCTTTCTCACACACAGCATTCCACAGTAATGGTCGATTTGTCTCGGAGCAGATAAGCAGCCGGCTGTCAGAAACGGAGCTTTCATAGGGCACTTCTGCATTCCTGCAGCGATTCAAAACAATGGAAGAGTGGCCACTTGATTTAAGGGGATTATGGGAAGTTTCCGGAGGCTGATCAGAGCGCAGTAATGCAACACCTCGTTCACACTGGCGCCACGGCGCTCCAGCGGGGGTGCAGCAAACGTTATTCCACTCGCCGAGGTGGAGTACCAGCAGCCTGTAGCCGCGAAGTCAGAGTGCTCTACGTGCCTTGCCAGTGTGGACGGGGAGTGAGCTAGTGCGCACGAGGCTCCTTTATTGTGCACTAACTTGCAAGTGTAGCCAAGCCCTAAGAATAGACAGATCACTACATGCTGTCACTTTTAGGATCTAGACGGTTACTCATTTGTGTGTACGTTAGGTTGCTTTAACTTGTAAATAACTCTCTCATTCCTTTCTCCTAGATAATAAACCTTTAGACAGTTTATTACAGAATTGGCTACAGGTGTTGTTCTTGGTGTAAGATGTAGGGTACCAACTGATTTGGAGTAAGTGACTGGTCTCTTGGGACTGGAAGCAACCTGAACGTGGTGTGATTTTTAAGTGACCATTTATCACTAAGTCCAGATTGTCTGGGTAGCAATAGGAGAGTCTAAGACAGTGATCCCCAAATTGTGGGGCACACACCCCTAGGGAGGCATGGAGAAATGTTTAGGGGGGAGGGTGCACAGCAGGGCCAGGGCCAGCCCCCACAGGAGGTGGGGAGAGAGCACCACACTTCCAGACCCGCTCCGCCCCCAGCCTTACTCCTCTCCCCCAACCCCATTCAGCCCCGAGTCCTGCTGCGCCTCCAGGCCCAGCTCCTCTCCCATCCCGTTCTGCCCCAGCTCCGCTGCTGAGGAAGTCTTGGCTGTGCAGTAATGGGGGGGGACGGACGGTGCAGACCTTTTCTGTTATTGGCATGTAGGGGGCGCGACTGAAAAAGTTTGAGCACCACTGGTCTAGGGACTGTCTGTGACTCCATGGTAAGACTTTTGCCCATGAACTTTCCTAAATAATAACACCTAGCTCTTAGACAGTGCTTTTCATCAGTACAGCTCAAAGCATTTGACAAAGTTCAGTATTATTATCTCCATTTTACATATGGGGAAACTGAGGCACAGAGCAGTTAAAGTGACTTGTACAAGGTCACCCAGCAGGCCAGTGGTACCTGCTCTATAGGCAGGNCCCCCCCCCCATTTCTGCCTAGGCTGGGGGGGTGTAACACCCTGCAGATAAACCTTTGAACTCTGGGGCTGCGCTGACCAGGGAAAGAGACTTTTGGGGTGTTGGACTTTGGGGACTTTGGGTGATTCTTGGGTTGCTGGACTCAAGAGATTCTTGGGGCGTTGGACTTTGGGGACTTTGGGTGATTCTTGGGTTGCTGGATTCAAGAACCAAAGGGAAAGGACACGGCTCAATTTGCTGGGGTGGGTCCTCGCTCATGGTTTGGTCTATGAACTCTAGTGTGGTGTTTTCCCAATTTAATGCTGATGTCGTTTACCTCATGTTATTAAACATTTGCTGCTACACCGAGACTCTGTGCTTGCGAGAGGGGAAGTATTGCCTCTTCGAGGCGCCCAGGGGTTGTGTGTAAGATTTTCCCAGGTCACTGGGTGGGGGCTCGAGCTGGTTTCGTGTTACGTTTTGGGAGGGGACCCCTATGTACTGGACCCGACCCTTGCTGCTATCAACTCGGCCTGGCAGAAGGGTTACAGACAGTTTATTACAGAATTGGCTACAGGTGTTGTTCTTGGTGTAAGATGTAGGGTACCAACTGATCTGGAGTAAGTGACTGGTCTCTTGGGACTGGAAGCAACCTGAACGTGGTGTGATTTTTAAGTGACCATTTATCACTAAGTCCAGATTGTCTGGGTAGCAATAGGAGAGTCTAAGACAGTGATCCCCAAATTGTGGGGCACACACCCCTAGGGAGGCATGGAGAAATGTTTAAGGGGGAGGGTGCACAGCAGGGCCAGGGCCAGCCCCCACAGGAGGTGGGGAGAGAGCATCACACTTCCAGACCCGCTCCGCCCCCAGCCTTACTCCTCTCCCCCAACCCCATTCAGCCCCGAGTCCTGCTGCGCCTCCAGGCCCAGCTCCTCTCCCATCCCGTTCTGCCCCAGCTCCGCTGCTGAGGAAGTCTTGGCTGTGCAGTAATGGTGGGGGGGGACGGGGACGGTGCAGACCTTTTCTGTTATTGGCATGTAGGGGGCGCGACTGAAAAAGTTTGAGCACCACTGGTCTAGGGACTGTCTGTGACTCCATGGTAAGACTTTTGCCCATGAACTTTCCTAAATAATAACACCTAGCTCTTAGACAGTGCTTTTCATCAGTACAGCTCAAAGCATTTGACAAAGTTCAGTATTATTATCTCCATTTTACATATGGGGAAACTGAGGCACAGAGCAGTTAAAGTGACTTGTACAAGGTCACCCAGCAGGCCAGTGGTACCTGCTCTATAGGCAGGAATAGACCCCAGCTCGCCTGAATCGCACCTGAATGCGCTATCCACTCGTCCACACGGCCTCTCAGGGCAGCTCTAACCATTGCCTTTAGCGCTCCAGTCATGCCAAGCTTAGAATCATAGAATATCAGGGTTGGAAGGGACCTCAGGAGGTATCTAGTCCAACCCCCTGCTCAAACCAGGACCAATTCCCAACTAAATCATCCCAGCCAGGGCTTTGTCAAGCCTGATCTTAAAAACCTCTAAGGAAGGAGATTCCACCACCTCCCTAGGTAACCCATTCCAGTGCTTCACCACCCTCCTAGTGAAAAAGTTTTTCCTAATATCCAACCTAAACCTCCCCCACTGCAACTTGAGACCATTACTCCTTGTTCTGTCATCTGGTACCACTGAGAACAGTCTAGATCCATCCTCTTTGGAACCCCCTTTCAGGTAGTTGAAAGCAGCTATCAAATCCCCCCTCATTCTTCTCTTCTGCAGACTAAACAATCCCAGTTCCCTCAGCCTCTCCTCATAACTCATGTGCTCCAGCCCCCTAATCATTTTTGTTGCCCTCCGCTGGACTCTTTCCAATTTTTCCACATCCTTCTTGTACTGTGGGGCCCAAAACTGGACACAGTACTCCAGGTGAGGCCTCACCAATGTCGAATAGAGGGGAACGATCATGTCCCTCGATCTGCTGGCAATGCTGCTACTTATACAGCCCAAAATGCCATTAGCCTTCTTGGCAACAAGGGCACACTGTCGACTCATATCCAGCTTCTCGTCCACTGTAACCCCTAGGTCCTTTTCTGCAGAACTGCTGCCTAGCCACTCGGTCCCTAGTCTGTAACAGTGAATGGGATTCTTCCGTCCTAAGTGCAGGACTCTGCACTTGTCCTTGTTGAACCTCATCAGGTTTCTTTTGTCCTCTAATTTGTCTAGTTCCCTCTGTATCCTATCCCTACCCTCCAGCGTGTCTACCACTCCTCCCAGTTTAGTGTCATCTGCAAACTTGCTGAGGGTGCAGTCCACGCCATCCTCCAGATCATTAATGAAATATTGAACAAAACCGGCCCCAGGACCGACCCTTGGGGCACTCCACTTGAAACCGGCTGCCAACTAGACATGGAGCCGTTGATCACTACCCATTGAGCCCGACGATCTAGCCAGCTTTCTATCCACCTTATAGTCCATTCATCCAGCTCATACTTCTTTAACTTGCTGGCAAGAATACTGTGGGAGTATTTTATCAAAAGCTTTGCTAAAGTCAAGGAATAACACATCCACTGCTTTCCCCTGAAAGCTTCCCAGCAGGTTTCAGTGATATCAGCTCGGGCACACGCAGGAGCAGTTCCCAGCAGCGGTGTCCAGGCAGGGGAAGAATTTCTTCTCAGCTCGCCCCTGGGGTCTTAATTTTGCTCTTGACACCCTGATTCTGTGAAATGCTTCGCCCCTGTGCCCCCGCCCCCCTTGGCGGATAGTTTAATGCCCAGGTTCTAATTTGCATACTTCTACATTACTATGCACAGATGCCAGCTGTGCACCAATGGGCCGGGCCGGGTGTGTGCAGCTCAGAGCGTGACCCCAGCCCGGGCCGCGGCGGGAGACACAGCGACCGACAGGCTTGTGCCACGTGGGTGCCTCCGGACATGGACGATGCTGGGCTCCATTAGTCAGGCCTGGGCAGGACGGGGCCTCTGGGATGGAGCAATCCGGCCTGGGGAGGTGTGGGGGCGTGGCTACGGACCATAGAGAGGGGCTCGAGCCGCTCGGGCAGAGCGGAAGCGAGTAGCGGGAGGGCCGGAAGCCGGCGGCGCGGGGGGGAGCTGGGCAGGGTAGCAGTGGAGCTGAGGTGGGAGATCGGGCCCTTGGGGGGGGGGCGCTGAGATGCGGGGGCCGGTACCCCGAGGGGGCTGCCCGGCCACGCTCTGTACACGCCAGTCCCGAGCCAGGAGCCGGCTGAGCAGCAGGGGAGGGGCTTGGTTCATGGAACCATTCGGTTCACACGATGCAGGCTGGAAGCGGGGGGACGGTGTCAGGCTAATCCCTGGACCACTTCTCTGTGGTGGGGAATGCTGAGGCATGTACCCACTCGTACCAGGGCCGGGGCCAGTGGGAGCCCTACTGTAGGCGGGTTCTGGCAGCTTGGGGCATTTTCATCGCTCTCTTAATGAAACCTGCTGAGCTGATGGAAACACCTTCATACAATTCCCTGGCGGAAAGATGGTCTCTGGTGCTCCTTGCATCTTGCGCCAAGGCCACGCAGTCTGCATGTGGGGTCATTATCTTATCATGTCCCTCTTTCTACCTGCAGCCCGGTACCCATGGCCAGTGCTCTCCTGGCTACATGCCCAGGAGAAGATGAGGTTTTGCTAAGAACTACCGCAATTCCAAGCTTCTGAGGGGTTGTTGCTAACTGTGAGTCAAAGGTATATATGCTGTTTAACCTGCTGCTCCAGATTACAAAAAGCTCTCAATTGTCTGCAGCCTTCTACAGTCCATATTATTGTCTTTGAAATCCAGCTCTAGTCCATTAAGATGAAAGAGCAAAGAGGGAACATTGTCAAGTGGCTGTAGCAGGAGAATAGTTTTGCTACTAATTTATTGTATGGCATTAGCCAAGTCACTGCTGTGTGCCTCAGTTTCTCCAACTGTAAAATAGACATCATAATAATACCTGTCTCTTAGGAGTGGGGTGAAAATTAATGAATGTTCGTAAAGGTCTTTGTGATCCCAAGATGAAAGGTGCTATAGTCATGTACACTGTTATTAAAGGATAGTGTGGTGTTAATGCAGATAATTGAAAAAGACTCAGGACTAAATCCTTCTCCCAGTGAATTCAGTGGAAGCAGGATCAGGCCCTAAATGTGAAGAAGCAGCAGCAGTAAATTCTGGCTACATGTGAGTACAGGTCTGTCTCATCTTACGCTGGGGTTACGTTCCGCGGTCAGCGCGTAAAGTGAAAACCGCATATAGTCAAGATTACATTGAGTGTAATGGCGGGCAGAATCCCCCGCACTACAGAAACAGTATTTAAATTGTTTTTTTTCTCTCTTTTTTTTTTTTTTCTTTTCTTGTTTTTGCCAACCGCATAAACCTGAAATCGCACATGTTAAATGCGCCTAAGATGCGACAGACCTGTATCCCCATTTAAGTCACAGTCCACCATGGGCTGTCAGCACTGTTTGAACCTGGAACCTTCAGCACCAAAGCTTAGATGTCTAGCGCCTAAGTTAAAGGACTAGGTCCATTAATTGTCAGCAGTAGTAGGCTGTGCCTCTTCTCTGGACCACTCCCAGAGCGAGACAGACAGCCCACTTTACAAACGTGTTCTATATTACTCCCCAGCAGGGTTAGCCTCTCATGAGTGTCTGAGCTGTCCTAGAGTTCGGGTCTGTTTAGGTGCCAGTTCTATAATAGCCTCTGCCTTGGGCCAATAGCTGGGGTTGAAACCCAAAATAGAGACCTTTACCCCTCCCTGAGCAGGATATGTAACAAGGTTGTAAAGTGACAAGGTGGGTGAGTAATCGCTCTTATTGGACCAATTTCTGTTGGTGAGAGAGAGAAGCTTTTGAGCCCCACAGAGCTGCTCTTATGGTCTCTCTCACGAACAGAAGTTGGTCCAGTAAAAGATATGACCTCACCCACTTTGTCTCGCTGATATTCTGGGCCAACACGGCTACAACTACACTACATAAAAGTTTGTAAAGTACCCTGCATTACCACCGCCACCCAGGGTTGGCCCACGCAGAGTCTAGCTGCCGCCTACTGTCCCCAGCTAATAGATCTTGTTTTTTAGCTGACGAACTAGAAGCTGTGCTTTTGTGCTGAAAGTCCCAGGCTCAAACGCTGCTGCCAGTCTGTGTTGGGGGTCACTGTATGTGCATGAATAAAGCTAGGCCCGTATGTGAGCATTTGTAGTACTGGGGCCTCTGTTTGTAGTGGCTGATCTTCCACATGTGAACAATTTCATAGTAAATGTTAGTGTCTGTCTTGGTACTATGGAGCTTTAAAGAGTTGCTACATTAAAAAATAAACGTAGAAAATTAATTAAGAAGCCGTTTCTGTTTGGGGACAAAAAAATAGAAGAAAATCATTAAGAATAAAGTCAAAGGGAATAACAAAAAAAAATACACAGCACACCACCAAATGTTGTTATGGTACAAACACCAGTGATTGGTAATGTGAATTTTAGAAATTTCTCACTTTCCCTATGTGTTTGTTTGCTGCTGCCTGTAAAAAGCTTCTGTTCCTTCCCTCTGTGACTCCGAAGAAGTTTGCTCAGACAGGAGAACCTTGCTACTCTGCATGCCCCCAAACTGGGAAGTTTCTACCTTCTGTGATAAGCAGGCACCAACTTGCCCCCTGTGTTTCTTTTCAGAGCCCTTTGGTGACAGAATGACAGTATGGATGTTGGGGATTGCCCCCTTCTCCCAGACAGCATCCTCTATGAGATTTTCCTGTACCTGGACCATGCAGATGTGCTCTCGGTGGGGTTGGTGTGTCAGCAATGGCATGCGGTGGCCCGGGATGAGTTCCTGTGGAAGGAGCTGCTCTACAGATACTACAGGGTCTCTCGGGAAGTGCCACGGCACCCAGGTCTGGTATTTTTAACTACGTTTAGTAAGTTATCAAGTTTGCACTGTTGAAAAGGGCTGGGTGAGCTGACTGCTAGACCACAGTCCTGTTAATACCCAAAACAGGAACAGCATCGGCAGCAGCACAAGATTTCCTCCATGCAGCCCTGCCAATGTGCCCTACTCTGACCTGCAGGGACCCCATCTCTGACTGATGGTATTCTATAAGGGCCCATCCCTGGAGAGCTAAGCACCAAGATGTGTGAGGGACATGCAGCTCCCAGTGGATTATTTAATCCATGGCCTCTTGGACAGGTCAGATGTGATGTGGGGCACTGGTCCATGTTCCCTGGACTGAAATCCTTAGATCATGTCACATCAGCCATCACATAGTGACCTAGAGGGGAAATGGTTTATTTCCCATCAGGCCCTGTTGAAAATTGTGAAATAGCATTTGCTGACAATTCAGAGATTTCCCCCCACCTACGTCTAAAATTTAAAGATTTTTTTTTTTTTTAAACCCTTCTGCAGACTGACAGTTTCTTACAGTACTTAGACCAGGCTGCTGGGTGATTATTGTCCCTTTAAGAAGGGCATAAGCAGGTACAATGAATCTCATGTTTATGGTGGTGTTGTATTATCCACTTTCAAATGTGGGTCTCGCTTGGCCTTGCACCTGAACATCTTCAACCACTGGTTGAGGACTGGCCAAGGAAGACAACAATGGTCCTTAACCATGGATCACCAGGTCATGTTCCTAGTCTAGAAAGACTCTTGTTGCTGAGAGGACTCAGGGACTGGGCATTGCCAAGGTGCATACAAGTCCCAGGTGGGAGGTGCAGGCTTTATTGTGACTCTGCAGAACTCTGCTCCCCACCATGTGACATGTATAGCAGCCATGTGCTCGTCCTCCAGTTCCAGTCCCATGGAAAAGAGTGGGAAATCAAGATGCTGCAGAGGCAGAGAATGCCTGACCTTCCAGCTGAGTGAGGCAGGAGAGTCATGCTGTGAAGAATGAGTGAGCAAAGAACCCATTCTTGGGGGAGGGAGAATGAAGTATAAAAATGGCTGCAAAAATCCACTTGGCTTCAACCCTGCAGCCTTAGGATGTGTAGCTCCAGCATGGGGCTGCTGCCTGTTTTCTGAACCATGAAGGTTTTCTGTGTCACCGTAGACCAGGGGTAGGCAACCTATGGCACGTGTGCCGAAGGCATGGGCACACGAGCTGATTTTCAGTGGCACTCACACTGCCCGGGTCCTGGCCACCGGTCTGGGGGGCTCTGCATTTTAATTTAATGTTAAGTGAAGCTTCTTAAACATTTTAAAAACCTTATTTACTTTACATACAACAATAGTTTAGTTATATATTATAGACTTATAGAAAGAGACCTTCTACAAACGTTAAAATGTATGACTGGCACGCGAAACCTTAAATTAGAGTGAATAAATGAAGACTCGGCACACCACTTCTGAAAGGTTGCCGACCCCTGCCGTAGACCCTCGGATAACTGGCTTTTAGCTGTAACCAGCATAAGTAAATCCAAAATGAAGGCGTGTTTAATATTTCCAGGTTAGTTTTGTTTGACTTGTGCATGTGCTCCTCTAATTCCTGTTTACTTTGTGACCAGAGCTGGCAAACCTGTGTGTTAGACGCTGTTATGTCATTTGACCCGTTAGTGCAGTAGAGTAAGTCCAGGAATTTGGTTGGGTACTTCCCCAGCTCTGCTGGCAGGGGGCTGAAAACAAAAGAGCTGGAGCACTTGGTGCACTGTGCTGTGCTGCTCTCCCCATGTGACATACCTGTGACAAGAGGCCGATATTAAAGGATACCGCCAACAAAATGAATGGCTGAACTGGAGTTGCAAAGAGATCATCCACCCCTAGGGGACTGATGGAAAGGAGCAGAGCCCCCTGGTCTGGTCAGTAGGTAGGTCTGCCTGCATCAAGCTGCCCCTGTTGAGAAGGGGCTACAATATCAGGGTTCCAGTTCAAACCTAGGCTCAGTAAATGGGATCCAGGGGCTGCTGTGATTAGGAGCATTAGTGGAATGGCCAGATCTAGCGCACTCTTCTGTCGAGCAGGGGCCAGTGCTGGATACTACAGAGGAAGGTAGAAGACTCCCTTAATGGATGGTTGTGGAATATGCTGCCCATGAGTTTCTTCCTAGCCCTCAGTTAGTGGCTGCTTTATACCCTGCAGCAGGAGAGTTGATAGCCCTAACTTTTGAGCTCCTATCTAACATAACTATGGATGTTCTCATTACCCATATAAATGTCAACTCCTCTGAATCCTTGGCCTTGTCAGTCCACAAACTGGCCTGTGGAACTCACTGCCACAAATTATGCATTTGTATAAAAAAAAATCTTACTTTTGAGTCTTAAGCTTGTGACCTTTCATTTTCACTAAATGTCCCCAGGTTCTTATATTGTGAGAGGTCCTTATGTATTTTTGGTGTACCTGTCGCATCTCCTCTCTAAATTAAACAGGTCCTGTTCTTCTCAATCCCACTTCATATAGAAGCCTCTTCAGACCACAGATCATTTCTGGACCTCTCATTTTTTCTATCTCATTGTTGACAGAGGAAACTGAACGGAACTCAGCGTTTCAGATGAGGGTCTCCAATTAATGTATATAACTGTCACAACAGTAGGACAATGGAACAGATAGCTTAGGGAAGTCATGGAAGCTCCTTCACTGGAGGTTTTCAAAAGGAGGCTGGAGAGCCATCTGTCTTGGATGGTTTAGACACAACAAATCCTGTGTGTTGGCAGGGGGTTAGACTAGCTTTCCAGACTACTGTCCCCCTTTCAGGAGTCTGATTTGTCTTGCGTGCCCCCAAGTTTCACCTCACTTAAAAACTACTTGCTTATAAAATCAGACATAAAAATACAGAAGTGTCACAGCCACATTATTACTGAAACATTGCTGACTTCTCATTTTTACTATATAATTATAAAATAAATCCATTGGAATATAAATATTGTACTTAAATTTCAGTGTATATAGAGCAGTATAAACAAGTCATTGTATGAAATTTTAGTTTGTACTGACTTTGCTAGTGCTTTTTATGTAGCCTGTTGTAAAACTAGGCAACTATCTAGATGAGTTGATGTATCCCCTGGAAGATCTCTGCATACCCCCCTGGGGTAAATGTACCCTTGGTTGAGAACCACTGGACTAGATGACTCTTGCGGTGCCTTCTAGTCCTGTGGTTCTATGGTTCTGTGATGGTGTAATATTCTCACTAACGTTTATCCCATTCCTTATGCATCCTAACATCTGGTTTGCACCTAACCTCTGCTCAGGGCTCAGCAGTAGGCACTCATTGGATCTCCATGGTGATACCCTACATCTCGCTGTGTGGCTTAGAACCCACCAATGTTTCTGAGCTAAAATCCTTCCAGTAGACGTTTCCTTGTACAGTAACTCCTCACTTAACGTTGTAGTTCTGTTCCTGAAAAATGCAACTTCAAGTGAAACAATGTTAAACAAATCCAGTTGTCCCATAAGATTTAATGTAAATGCGGGGAGGTTAGGTTCCAAGGACATTTTTGGGGGGCAGACAAAAGGCATTATACTGTACCGTACTGTGGTTGGGAAGTGCCCCTGGCTTACCCCACACAGGCACAGCCCGCTGCAGGCAAGGACGCTGGGAAGCACCTTTGCAGCAGCAGCGGCAGCTTCCCTGGAGAACAGGCTCGGATTTTGCCGGGAATGCTCCAGGCCCGCCTCTTCCCACTCCCACTCCACTTCCTCTCCGGAGCACGCCCCCCCCACCCCCCCCAAGTCCCAGCTGTTTGGTGGCGCTTAGGACTTTCTGGGAGGGAGGGGGAGGAGCAGAGATGCAGCACTTCCCCGCTTCTGCCCCTCCCTCCCAGAAAGTCCTAAGCGTGAAGTGCTGGGAGGGAGGGGGAGGAGCAGGGAAGCCCCATGTCTCCACTCCTGCCCCTCCCTCCCAGAAAGTCCTAAGCGCCGCCAAACTGTTTGGCGGTGGGGGAAGCGCTGGGAGGGAGGGGGAGGAGGCAGAGAAGCGGAACTTGTGCAATGCTCCCTTGTAAAGTTGCTGCTCTTCCCCAGAATCTTACAAGCAGGCGGCCAAATGACGTTATAAGGGAGCATTGCACAACTTTAAACGAGCATGTTCCCTAATTGAGCAGGGATGCTACATTGAAACTACGTTAAGTGGGACAACGTTAAATGAGGAGTTACTGTATTTATTAAGATGCTCAGAGCAAATCTGATTCCCAACGGCTGCGGCTGTGGCAGCCTTGTCTACACTTGGGCTCCTGCCATTGCTAACACTAGTGAGAAATGTTAAGTCCCTGCTATAGACAAGTCATGTGGCTTTATGGCTCCACCTATGCTGAGCTTTGACTCCTCCCTCCTATCCGCATGTGTTGTAGCTGCTGTTTCCTGGTACGAGGACTTCCAGAGGCTCTATGACACCATCCCCTGTGTTGAAGTGCAGACCCTGACGGAGCACAATGACCAGGTCTTACACCTTAGCTTCTCCCACACAGGCTACCTGTTTGCATCCTGCTCCAAGGACTGCACAGTTAAGGTAAAGGGCATGCAGCTATTGTTCTGAGGTGTATATTCACTCATCTAGGCCGGCCACGTTCAGACTCCAGCTGTGAAAATCTTCTGTTGAGCTCTGATACGCTGAGCCTCTCTGGTTAGTGCTGTCAGGCCTTCTAGTCAGGAGCTGTGGGGAGGGATTCTGGGGCTGAAACTTCTTAATGTCCAGAAAGCAGAGAAGGAATAATGGGCAGGTTGGGTGCATCTGAGTTTGTGGGGCTTCGGGCCATCTGAACTGCTCAGTCTGGCCCTTCTCCGAGTGGCTGGTTATCACTGGGACTTCTTTACTAGACCCCTTTTGCTTCCTTTGCAGGGCTTAGTGCATTTCCTGTGTGACGTGGCTCTCGTCGGTGCATAGAAATCAAGGAGGGGGAGCAGGGGTTGTGGAGCTTGTGGGCAGGTTGCGCAGGGATGAGGGTATGGCTGGGGAAGGAGGGGGAGTTGGAGGTGGCTTTGCAAAGCAATCTCTGGACGCATAGACCGTAAGGCCAGAAGGGACCATCATGATCAGCTAGTCTGACCCCCTGCTCATCGCAGGCCACAGACCCTTCCCCACCTGCTCCTGTAACAGACCCCTAACCTAATTCCCTCGCCTGAGCTCTCCCTCGCCGGGATTTCTGACGCAAGCCCCAAGCCATGTGCTGTCACCCCGGCATGGGCAATGATTGGGCAGGGACTGGGAGAGCAGGAAGGGGACCCAGGAAACAAGTGGTGTGAACAGTTTTGTGGGCCTAGGTGTCAGGGTTCCTGACTCTGCTACTGACTTGCTGTCCCCTGGGGTGAGTCATGTCCCCTCCCTGTGCCTCATCTGGGGGCTCCTGAGTAACGTCTGCACATTGACTGGGTTCACTTGGCCCCGACCTGGGGAAAGCTGGTTGGGTGCAGCGGGGTCCAGCCTGACTGCTGAGGTGGCCAGTGGCGATGGGGAGGTTGGACTAAGTGAAGGCCAAGTGTCCCTACCTAGACACCAACTCCATTGCCAAACCCAGGGGAGTCCTGTCAGACTGCAATGACCTGCTAGCATAGCCCAGCTCCAATCCCACTTGCAGTGCAGTCAGGTCCCTCCCCCAGCCAGCGACCAGTGTTCCCTCTAATTTCTTACGTCCGTGTGCGGAATGTATTTTGTTATGGGCACCAATATGGAGGTGATGTGTGACACGACCCTGTGTGACACATCGCCTTCATATTGGTGCCCATAACAAAATTCATGTGCTGGGGGTGTGGCCGAGGGATTTGGTGTATGGGAGGGGGCTCAGGGCTGGGGCAGAGGGTTGGGGTGTGTGTGTGGGGTGCAGACTCTAGGCTGGGGATGAGGGGTTTGGGTGTGGGAGGGGGCTCAGGGCTGAGGCAG